>JASANC010003620.1:0-16862 GCA_030248135.1 Theristus sp. LFF4_11 | reverse complement strand
TGCAACCAAGTGACAGCGGCATTCATACAATGTTTTTTAAGCACGCGCGGCTATTAAACACTGCAAAACGCGTTCGCGTTGTTTCATTAGCGCCCCCAACAGGAGAATGATAGCTATGCGCTTTTTACGCATTCGCAACGCGCGTGCAGCTATGGGGCTGCTACGCAACAACACGCGTTCGCAAAGTTCATCAGCGCACCCAACAACTGCTCCGTAGCTATGCGGCTTTTTATGCATTCGGAACGTGCTTCTAGCAGCAGCACAGCTGCACAGTGCGTGCGCGTTCTAGAGAAATTATTTACGCGCCGTCAAACTAATAAACTTTATAGATCTGGAAGTAAAAAAGCGCACAGCTGGTGAAGCAAATGAGCAGGTATTGTTGATCAAAACACCCAGTGTTGACGTGAAACATCACTATGCCGCTGGGCATGTGTGACAAGTGCTCTGCATTGCACGGCAGTGGCACGCAATAGCCATCAGATGCCAACAGCTTTTTCAGTGTTCAGAATTTCGATTTTTAACTTCAGGAAATCAGACAAACTGTTCCGGAGTCCGGACGTCCATCCATTGAAAAAGTCCAAATGCTGTCTTTGGATTACTTTTCAAAGCATTTTCAAAAAAGTTTTAAAGGTGCAACTATCCAAAAAACGGACCAAGAATAGCATACTCAGAGCATGATATTTTTTTGGTTTTTTTTTAAATTTGGTCACTGGTTTTCAACTGTTTTTTTCAATAATTTTTTTCACAAAAACCTTTTCCAGGCGTTGAGTTGACTTGAGTTGAGTTTTGCGTTTCGTGCTCTGATCGATCAGCCGAGTCCGTGAACATCTGAATATTTCCTTGTATTCGGTCAACCATGATGCCAGAATCGGATGACGACGAAGATGCACAGAAATTCACCGAACTTTTTATTGAGAAAGTGCGAGAACGACAGATTCTTTGGGGCGTTAAAAGTCGCAGTTTCAATTTTGCCAAACAGAAAGAGGTCGATTGGAATAAATTGGCGACGGAGCTAAATTGAAGCACAGCAATGCGGCAGCTAAAAACACTTTTTGAATGCACAAAACGTCGTGCAGCTATGCGGCGCCTCTGCGGGCACTAATTGCACAAATCGCATTCAATAAATCACGCAGCTGCCCCCACAGCTACTGGGGCTTTGCGAACCCGTTTGCATCATTAGCGCACGCAACAGGTGCTGCGTAGCTCTGCGGCGTTTTGCGCGTTCGCGCAAGCATAGTCTCGTTGCTCGCGGGGCAGCTATTAATTCAAACTGTATGAATGCGCCTTTATGCGATTTTTGACGTTGACTTGGTTGTTCATTTCAAATTAGACGGCACTTGGTACAGCGATTATTCTGACATTCTTTTTTTCAGTTGGTATCGGCAATACATGCAACGCAACGTTTGAATGCACGAATGGATCGAACTGCGATCCGGCTAGACACCGTTGTGAGTGCCCCGCAGGACAGTCAGCGGAGGGGCAGATTTGTGTTGGTTAGCGTTTAGGTGTACCGTAAAGTCTTAGGTTCCTCCAACTACGGAATGACCGATTAAACATGGCAGCTTTTTTCAGGGTGCAAGGAGCGCGCGAAATTTGAATGAAAGAAAATAGACGTTCAGAAACCAACATGTGTGCCAAATTTGACGTGTTTTTCCAGACTAATGGATTCTTTGTGCTATTATGGTCATTCTTGCTCCCTTGAACACATGATTAGGAGTTATGTTGGCATTTTTTGATAAAGACAACTCCTAGTCTGCGTCTGATCCCGCCTTGACGGGCTGCCTTTTTTATTCGGCCATACTGTATGAGACCCCCTCCCAAAAGTGGGCGGAGTGTCACACGGCCGGCGGGAAAAATTTGACTTGGTAGAAATCCCACCCCCCCCCGTTTATAAGGCCCCTTATTTGCAAGACTTTACGGGTATGTTATCAAGATACAATCTTTATGTACAGGGTGGGCCAAAAAAAGGTTTCATTTTCAAACTGCTGTCACTGGCTGGTGTTTTAATATTATGAGCTGAAATTTTCAGCACTGATAAAACATGTGTTGCCATTTTACTGACAAAAATTTTTTTCCGATATATAATTCCTAGCACTCACTGTGGCAGATTTTCTAAAAAGCTCAAAAAATCAACAAATTGACTGAAATGAGTGCAAGAAAAAATTAGTATCAAGATGCGTGATTCAATTTTGAAACTGTTGCAAAGGTGACAAATTGGTCTTTTTGGATACCCGTGATAGTTCAAATCATGCGCTCAGAGTGGAAAGGTCTCACACTTGAATTGCATTTGAGCACCTCGAGCGAAATTCTGATGTTTCACAACGGACTCGAGTCAGCAGCCATGCGACTGCGACAGAAAGAATTGTTCAGTTGATTTTTTGTTTTCTGTGTTGCTCTGTCTGTTAATTTGTTTCTTTTGAAAAGTTTTTCTGCGGTTTGAATAAAAACAGTGTTTCAGTTTCAGTTTTCTGCAGTTTCGTCATGGTTAAGTGGACAGCAGAACAACGGGTCTGGTGTTATCTGGTGGGAGCAATCTGAAAGTTTTTATGCAGTGACTCGCCAGTTTCGCGTAAAATTCCATCCAGCCGCTGCCGGACGACAAACCTTGATGATGATTTGGATGTCTATGAGCAATGATTCGTTGTTAAATTCTTGGTTAAAAATCCGTTTTTTTTGAAAATTTGGGAATTTTTAAACATTGTGCTGTAAAACTGAATCTACTTGACCAAACTGGATAAAAATTTTGTCAGAAAAATGGCATCACATGTTTTATCAATGCTGAAAATTTCAGCTCATAATATTGAAATACCAGCCAGTGACAGCAGTTTGAAAATGGAACCTTTTTTGGCCCACCCTGTATATCGCAATTTTTCGAATTTCTAAAAGTCACCGGTTGACGCAAAGTTCTGACAGTTCAATTTCTACAGAAAGTATCATCTTCTATAAATCATCTTATTGTGGGTTTATTCAAACGTGTCCGGACTAAAATGACGCCATTTACGAAACGCCCGTTTGTCAAAGTACAGGCAGTAAAATGTCAGTTTGGTGTGACTGATTCGACATTCATCATTTGTTTACGGGAAGAAATCGGCTAACCGGAAAGTCTGGTTTGCTGTGAACGACAAGCGCATGTTTTGAGGCACATGACGTCATTTCAGTGGGACACGTTTGAAAAAATAGGTCATACAATATCTTTCGAGTAATTTCGCAGGATTCCCGGGCGGTTCATGCAGGTACGGTAAACAGATGAGCTGCAGAGGGGGCAGTGAATGCTCCAGTGAAAACATCTGCGTTTGCAAAGGAACTCGCACATTGGCACGCCGGGGTCACTGTGAATGTTGGTGAAAACGCTGTTGCAATTTGGAAACTTTTTTTTGTAATTTAAACAAACAACACGCCATCTGAACTGTGTTTTTCGTCTGAAAATTAGTATGACCTTTTTTTAAACGTGTCCCACTGAAATGACGTCATGTGCCGCAAAACATGGGCTTGCCGTTCACAGCAAACCAGACTTTCCGTAGTCGATTTCTTCTCGTAAACAAATGGTGAATGACAAATCAGTCACACCAAACTTAATTTTAGTGCCGGCACGTTGACAAACGGGCGTTTTTAAAGCAAATGACGACATTTTAGTCAGGACACGTTTGAATAAATCCACAATACCCAGGCAATACCAACTCGCTCTGAGTGTTTGTTATTTTGTTATTGTCATTTTCTTTTCGTCATTTGCAGCAAAACGAACTGGTCCATGTGGTGACGGTCAACTTTGTGTCGGCAACACCGAATGCCAATCAAACACGTGTGTCTGTCCAGTGCAGACTACTGTGGGCGGAAACGGCATTTGTAAAGGTTCAGTGAGCAACGTTTCACACGTCATCAGAGTCATTCAGTCTGAGTCGCTGGTTTGAATGGATTGTCGCCTGTGAAATTGGCGAATTGCTTAACACACAGAGTCCATTGATCAGAAAAGGAGGTTTTTGAAGTACAAAATTTATTAGGTCAGTTAACCAATGGCGTTCATTATGTTTCGGCCCTTTAATCAACTTTACATAATGACCGCCGAACAAACGGTGGGCCTCGTCAGAAGAGTGCCGTTTGTTCTTTGTGCTAAGAAAAAAGGCTAAGGCGAAACATTGGTTATGAAATAGATACACTAAACTAGGAACCGGGTGAGTATAGGCTAAAACTTGTAGGCACAAATGATACGCAGCGTAATTTTTAGTCTATTTTACTCGAATAACAGTGAAATATAAAGAAAATGAAACGTGTGAAAGCTTTCTCAACTAACTTTCTCGCGCGAACGCTTGCTCTTGTCTCTGCCTCGATCAGGCGAACGCGAGCGTGACGATGACATATGACACTTTCCCTCGGCAATGGGTGCAAAAGAAACAGCAAAAAAATTTTTTGGGATCAGAATGACAAATTTGTGCAAGAGAACTGTGGTTTTAACTTGCTTCCAACCAGCCATCCATTTAGGCTAGAGTAGTTTAACTATTTTTACGTCAGGTTTTAGTTGGCCTGGAACCGGCGAGCCATTCATGTTAGAGTAGCGCAACTGTTTAGCGATGAAAGTTGGCTATTTAGACCACACACTAGGAAACAGTTTAGCTTTGTGAAGTTAACCGGACCAGAAGCTATGTGAAAATCAAGGTTTCAGTGCTGGGATCAGGTCCAGAAACTTGATACGATAGTCCAATGCATCAATCCAGCAGTATTTCAGAAGAAGTTTTTGATTACGATTGCAGAATTTTAGAATTTGTTTCACGATATCAATTGAGTTTGCTCCTTTTGACAAATAAATGTTGCAAACATTTCTGGCTTCGTTGACAAAAACTGACTCTTCGTTGCAGATTCTAGCAAAACGAGACAGTTGTGAATACAAAACACCGTAAATCATAAACTTTGGCATTGTGGTATGAGGGTGAGGATATTTAACCACGCGGAAATTGAAATCTCTAGTTTTATCGAACAGTTCAAAATGAATCGTT
Organism: Theristus sp. LFF4_11; assembly: GCA_030248135.1. Lineage (NCBI taxonomy): Eukaryota > Metazoa > Nematoda > Chromadorea > Monhysterida > Xyalidae > Theristus > Theristus sp. LFF4_11. The sequence goes on along the minus strand of JASANC010003620.1, from coordinate 11,874 downwards.
TCTGTTGTGAGACAAATATCTAAATCGAGGTAATTGCAAGAGTAGTCGTCTGCACTAGTCTTTTCTAATTTCAGGCATGCTGGGTAAATTTGCAAAGCAGTGGTTTCAAAGTTAGTATCATTGAAAACAATAACGTCATCGATGTAACGATAGAACAAAGGCAAACCGTTGTTGTCTTTCAATTATTAGTATTCAAACATTGCTAAGGTTAATTCGGCTATAAGAGGACTACAGTTGCCACCCATAGGTACTCCAGTTCTCTGTTTGAAAACAATGCCACCAAAAGTTACGTATGTGTGATCGATGATATCACACAAGAGTTGGAACACAGCAAACTTATCCAAATATATACCGCGCTTAGATTGAAGCGCCGGCATATTCGGCAAACCTCTTTCCAAACTGGTTTGTGTGGATAGACATACCCATTTTGCCAGCATTATTGAAACATAATTCCACCATTTTATACATTTGTTTCTTGATGACATCATGAGGCAGACAAGTAAACAGCGTGCTGAAATCGTACGTGGAAACAGTTTGAACAGCAGGTTTCAAATATTCCATTTTGTTTATGATATCGTAGCTGCTACTAACCAAGCGGAACAGTTTTTTGCCAGTACGGTTTTCAATGATAGCACAGTATTTGTTGAAATGGGACTTGATTTTATTCAAAATAGCAGCCGCTATCAAGGACAGAGTTTTCATGCTAGAGTTATGAGCCGCCGCAATAACGGAATAACAATATAGTTATAACCGCAATAACGCCCATATCGGCGTCGTCGTCCACACGGCCGGTGGTGGACTGCGCAACATTCGCAGTAGGGCGACTTGGTGTTGTGGTGTGCTTTTCCTTATCATTCGGTCGTAACGTCAGTCTAACACACGCTCATTTACTACTGATGCAATGAGCATATGCTCCAACATCCAGTCACTCACCGTTTAGTATGCACGCGACTCTTCGTCCATACTGTGGGGCGCTCTTTTGGAAGTGGATCCAGAATCATCCACTGTACCGTACACTTCTTTCTTGAAGTTCTGCGACTCAATGCGCTTGCAGAGGCAGAATGGAAACCAGTTTCAGTCTTTATGTGGCCGTTCAAAACAGCCCAATGGAGCCGGTATTAATAAGGGGCTCGGTCGGATCACGTTTACCAATTTTGGATTGCCGTGTCATGCAGAAAACTGTTTATTGTGGATTTATTCAAACGTGTCCGGACTAACGTGACGTCATTTTATTTAAAAACGCCCGTTTGTCAAAGTACAGGCACTAAAATTTCAGTTTGGTGTGACTGATTCGACATTCACCATTTGTTTACGGGAAGAAATCGGCTAAACGGATAGTCTGGTTTGCTGTGAACGGCAAGCGCATGTTTTGTGGCACATGACGTCATTTCAGTGGGACACGTTTAAAAAAAGATGCCATACCTATCTATAAACGCAACGAGTCTCGGCGGGACCAAAGTAAAAGATAGTATGGACCAAGCAATGTGCGTGGCCTGGCGTGCAAGGCAGCCTTTTGCAGCCTTTTGCAGCCTTTTGCAACCTTTTGCAGCCTTTTGCAGCCTTTTGCAGCCTTTTGCAGCCTTTTGCAGCCTTTTGCAGCCATTTGCAGCCATTTGCAGCCTTTTGCACGCTCGTTCTCAGCGGCGTCTGCACCGCTGACGAGCCCCCACTGCGCTGTCGCCGAAAAAAACGCTTTTGCGTTTCTGGCTCAACGTTTTATTCTGCGTACAACGACAGGGTTGCCAAACTTCGTGCATCGAAAACGGGATAGCGTCAATGGATATGCACCGCCTACCGGACCTGCCGAATGTGTCAGCGACACGAGGCATAACAGTGAAGGACAGTGCGAAGGTTGTTTTTTGATCAATATTGAATTGGGCCAAAAAGGTTCCATTTTCAAACTGCTGTCACTGGCTGGCGTTTTATTATGAGCTGAAATTTTCAGCATTGATAAAACATGTGATGCCATTTTCCTGACAAAATTTTTATCCAGTTTGGTCAAGTAGATTCAGTTTTACAGACACAATGTTTAAAATTTCAAATTTTTCAAAAAACGGATTTTTAACCAAGATATTCACAACGAATCATTTCTCATAGACATCAAATCATGATCAAGGTTCTTGTCCGGCAGCGGCTGGATTGAATTTTACGCGAAACTGGCGAGTCACTGCAGAAAAACTTTCAGATTGCTCCCACCAGATAGCACACCAGACCCGTTACTCTGCTGTCCACTTAACCATGACGAAACTGCAGAAAACTGAAACTGAAACACTGTTTTTGTTGAAACCGCAGAAAAATTTTTCAAAAGAAACAAATTAACAGATAGAGCAACACACAAAACAAAAAGTCAACTGAACAATTCTTTCTGTCGCAGTCGCATGGCTGCTGACTCGAGTCCGCTGTGAAACATCAGAATTTCGCTCGAGCAGCTCAAATGCAATTCAAGTGTGAGACCTTTCCACTCTGAGCGCATGATTTGAACTATCAATACCCCGGGTATCCAAAAAGACTCATTTATCCCCTTCGCAACAGTTTCAAAATTGAATCACGCGTCTTGATACTAATTTTTTCTTGCACTCATTTCAGTCAAATTGTTGATTTTTCGAGCTTTTTAGAAAATCTGCCACAGTGAGCGCTAGGAATTAAAGATCGGGAAAAATTTTTGTCAGTAAAATGGCATCTTATGTTTTATCAGTGCTGAAAATTTCAGCTCATAATATTAAAACACCAGCCAGTGACAGCAGTTTGAAAATGGAACCTTTTTTGGCCCACCCTGTATTGATCAAAAAACAACCTTCGCACTGTCCTTCACTGTTGGCCTTCGCCTCGCCGACACACTGGCAGGTCTTCGTGTTATTGGTGTCGGTGCATACACTGCCATTGACGCAATATTCTCCGTTTTCGCATGCACCGTTTGGTGAACCTGTCGTTGTACGCAGAATAAAAAAAACGTTGAAAAACGCTCTGAAAAACAGCAAAAGCGTTTTTTCGGCGACAGCTCAGTGACAAACGTTCGCAGCGCCCGCGGTGTTCAGAAGCGCCCGGTGCACAGTGGCAGCGTCTGTGAATGCAGACCGAACCGTTGAGGCAATGCTCGTCAGCGGTGCAGACGCCGCTGAGAGAGGCTGCAAAAGGCTGCAAATGGCTGCAAATGGCTGCAAAAGGCTGCAAAAGGCTGCAAAAGGCTGCAAAGGCTGCAAAAGGCTGCAAAAGGTTGCAAAAGGCTGCAAAAGGCTGCAAAAGGCTGCCTTGCACGCCAGGCCACGCACATTGCTTGGTCCATACTATCTTTTACTTTGGTCCCGCCGAGACTCGTTGCGTTTATAGATAGGTATGGCCTATTTTTTAAACGTGTCCCACTGAAATGACGTCATGTGCCACAAAACATGCGCTTGCCGTTCACAGCAAACCAGACTATCCGTTTAGCCGATTTCTTCCCGTAAACAAATGGTGAATGTCGAATCAGTCACACCAAACTGAAATTTTAGTGCCTGTACTTTGACAAACGGGCGTTTTTAAATAAAATGACGTCACGTTAGTCCGGACACGTTTGAATAAATCCACAATAAACAGTTTTCTGCATGACACGGCAATCCAAAATTGGTAAACGTGATCCGACCGAGCCCCTTATTAATACCGGCTCCATTGGGCTGTTTTGAACGGCCACATAAAGACTGAAACTGGTTTCCATTCTGCCTCTGCAAGCGCATTGAGTCGCAGAACTTCAAGAAAGAAGTGTACGGTACAGTGGATGATTCTGGATCCACTTCCAAAAGAGCGCCCCACAGTATGGACGAAGAGTCGCGTGCATACTAAACGGTGAGTGACTGGATGTTGGAGCATATGCTCATTGCATCAGTAGTAAATGAGCGTGTGTTAGACTGACGTTACGACCGAATGATAATGACAAGCACACCACAACACCAAGTCACCCTACTGCGAATGTTGCGCAGTCCACCACCGGCCGTGTGGACGACGACGCCGATATGGACTCTGTGTGTTAAGCAATTCGCCAATTTCACAGGCGACAATCCATTCAAACCAGCGACTCAGACTGAATGACTCTGATGACGTGTGAAACGTTGCTCACTGAACCTTTACAAATGCCGTTTCCGCCCACAGTAGTCTGCACTGGACAGACACACGTGTTTGATTGGCATTCGGTGTTGCCGACACAAAGTTGACCGTCACCACATGGACCAGTTCGTTTTGCTGCAAATGACGAAAAGAAAATGACAATAACAAAATAACAAACACTCAGAGCGAGTTGGTATTGCCTGGGTATTGTGGATTTATTCAAACGTGTCCTGACTAAAATGTCGTCATTTGCTTTAAAAACGCCCGTTTGTCAACGTGCCGGCACTAAAATTAAGTTTGGTGTGACTGATTTGTCATTCACCATTTGTTTACGAGAAGAAATCGACTACGGAAAGTCTGGTTTGCTGTGAACGGCAAGCCCATGTTTTGCGGCACATGACGTCATTTCAGTGGGACACGTTTAAAAAAAGGTCATACTAATTTTCAGACGAAAAACACAGTTCAGATGGCGTGTTGTTTGTTTAAATTACAAAAAAAAAGTTTCCAAATTGCAACAGCGTTTTCACCAACATTCACAGTGACCCCGGCGTGCCAATGTGCGAGTTCCTTTGCAAACGCAGATGTTTTCACTGGAGCATTCACTGCCCCCTCTGCAGCTCATCTGTTTACCGTACCTGCATGAACCGCCCGGGAATCCTGCGAAATTACTCGAAAGATATTGTATGACCTATTTTTTCAAACGTGTCCCACTGAAATGACGTCATGTGCCTCAAAACATGCGCTTGTCGTTCACAGCAAACCAGACTTTCCGGTTAGCCGATTTCTTCCCGTAAACAAATGATGAATGTCGAATCAGTCACACCAAACTGACATTTTACTGCCTGTACTTTGACAAACGGGCGTTTCGTAAATGGCGTCATTTTAGTCCGGACACGTTTGAATAAACCCACAATAAGATGATTTATAGAAGATGATACTTTCTGTAGAAATTGAACTGTCAGAACTTTGCGTCAACCGGTGACTTTTAGAAATTCGAAAAATTGCGATATACAGGGTGGGCCAAAAAAAAAGGTTCCATTTTCAAACTGCTGTCACTGGCTGGTATTTCAATATTATGAGCTGAAATTTTCAGCATTGATAAAACATGTGATGCCATTTTTCTGACAAAATTTTTATCCAGTTTGGTCAAGTAGATTCAGTTTTACAGCACAATGTTTAAAAATTCCCAAATTTTCAAAAAAAAACGGATTTTTAACCAAGAATTTAACAACGAAACATTGCTCATAGACATCCAAATCATCATCAAAATTTGTCATCCGGCAGCGGCTGGATGGAATTTTACGCGAAACTGGCGAGTCACTGCATAAAAACTTTCAGATTGCTCCCACCAGATAACACCAGACCCGTTGTTCTGCTGTCCACTTAACCATGACGAAACTGCAGAAAACTGAAACTGAAACACTGTTTTTATTCAAACCGCAGAAAAACTTTTCAAAAGAAACAAATTAACAGACAGAGCAACACAGAAAACAAAAAATCAACTGAACAATTCTTTCTGTCGCAGTCGCATGGCTGCTGACTCGAGTCCGTTGTGAAACATCAGAATTTCGCTCGAGGTGCTCAAATGCAATTCAAGTGTGAGACCTTTCCACTCTGAGCGCATGATTTGAACTATCACGGGTATCCAAAAAGACCAATTTGTCACCTTTGCAACAGTTTCAAAATTGAATCACGCATCTTGATACTAATTTTTTCTTGCACTCATTTCAGTCAATTTGTTGATTTTTTGAGCTTTTTAGAAAATCTGCCACAGTGAGTGCTAGGAATTATATATCGGAAAAAAATTTTTGTCAGTAAAATGGCAACACATGTTTTATCAGTGCTGAAAATTTCAGCTCATAATATTAAAACACCAGCCAGTGACAGCAGTTTGAAAATGAAACCTTTTTTTGGCCCACCCTGTACATAAAGATTGTATCTTGATAACATACCCGTAAAGTCTTGCAAATAAGGGGCCTTATAAACGGGGGGGGGGGGTAAGATTTCTACCAAGTCAAATTTTTCCCGCCGGCCGTGTGACACTCCGCCCACTTTTGGGAGGGGGTCTCATAGTTGGAGGAACCTAAGACTTTACGGTACACCTAAACGCTAACCAACACAAATCTGCCCCTCCGCTGACTGTCCTGCGGGGCACTCACAACGGTGTCTAGCCGGATCGCAGTTCGATCCATTCGTGCATTCAAACGTTGCGTTGCATGTATTGCCGATACCAACTGAAAAAAAGAAAGTCAGAATAATCGCTGTACCAAGTGCCGTCGAATTTGAAATGAACATCCAAGTCAACGTCAAAAATCGCATAAAGGCGCATTCATACAGTTTGAATTAATAGCTGCCCCGCGAGCAACGAGACTATGCTTACGCGAACGCGCAAAACGCCGCAGAGCTACGCAGCACCTGTTGCGTGCGCTAATGATGCAAACGGGTTCGCAAAGCCCCAGTAGCTGTGGGGGCAGCTGCGTGATTTATTGAATGCGATTTGTGCAATTAGTGCCCGCAGAGGCGCCGCATAGCTGCACGACGTTTTGTGCATTCAAAAAGTGTTTTTAGCTGCCGCATTGCTGTGCTTCAATTTAGCTCCGTCGCCAATTTATTCCAATCGACCTCTTTCTGTTTGGCAAATTTGAAACTGCGACTTTTCACGCCCCAAAGAATCTGTCGTTCTCGCACTTTCTCAATAAAAAGTTCGGTGAATTTCTGTGTATCTTTGTCGTCATCCGATTCCGGCATCATGGTTGACCGAATACAAGAAAATGTTCAGATGTTCACGGACTCGGCTGATCGATCAGAGCACGAAACGCAAAACTCAACTCAAGTCAACTCAACGCCTGGAAAAGGTTTTGGAAAAAAATATTGAAAAAAATAACAGTTGAAAACCAGTGACCAAATTTAAAAAAAGCCAAAAAAATATATTATGCTCTGAGTATGCTATTCTTGGTCCGTTTTTTGGATAGTTGCACCTTTAAAACTTTTTTGAAAATGCTTTGAAAAATAGTCTGTTGGTCAAAAAAATCCCAAAGACAGCATTTGGACTTTTTGAATTTTCACAACATTTTTAATTCAACAAAGTTTTTGAGCATCGTAACAGCTTGGATGGACGTCCGGACTCCGGAACAGTTTTTCTGATTTCCTGAAGCTAAAAATCGAAATTCTGAACACTGAAAAAGCTGTTGGCATCTGATGGCTATTGCGTGCTACTGCCGTGCAATGCAGAGCACTTGTCACACATGCCCAGCGGCATAGTGATGTTTCACGTCAACACTGGGTGTTTTGATCAACAATACCTGCTCATTTGCTTCACCAGCTGTGCGCTTTTTTACTTCCAGATCTATAAAGTTTATTAGTTTGACGGCGCGTAAATAATTTCTCTAGAACGCGCACGCACTGTGCAGCTGTGCTGCAGCTAGAAGCACGTTCCGAATGCATAAAAAGCCGCATAGCTACGGAGCAGTTGTTGGGTGCGCTGATGAACTTTGCGAACGCGTGTTGTTGCGTAGCAGCCCCATAGCTGCACGCGCGTTGCGAATGCGTAAAAAGCGCATAGCTATCATTCTCCTGTGGGGGGCGCTAATGAAACAACGCGAACGCGTTTTGCAGTGTTTAATAGCCGCGCGTGCTTAAAAAACATTGTATGAATGCCGCTTAACTCTTCACCGACAATTTCTCATTGTTCAAATCATTTGCGTCACCTCTGGATGGAGCAAATTCATTGCAACTTTTTTTCTCACCAACACATTTGTCGTGTTCAAGAGCAGATCCATCCGGGCACGCGCAGTGCTCGGTGTCGCATTTGCCCGGGTACAAACATTTTGTCACTTGGTTGCATTCCTTGTTGAGTAGAGCTGGAAAGTAAGTGATTTTCATGATATTCAAATCTTTTTGTCGTTTTCAGCTGCATTTTCAATTCTATTTGTGTGAATTCACTATTGAATGTAACGTTGTACGAGTCATTTTCAGTATAGAGATTAGCTGTAAAAGTGTCTCATTTAAATTGAGATAAGCCCTAAGCATGCTTATTAATTATTTGACGAGTTTCCAACCAAAACAAGTGTCATTCCGCTGCGTCGTTCCAACGGGGCACAGACAGATCTTGGGTGAATTGACGCAGACAAAGCTGTCAGGGCAGACAACCCCATTGTCGCATGAGCCACCGGGAGCGGCTGACAATTGAACACAGCAATCAATATTTTGAGAAAATTTGGTTAAAAGGTTTTCAGAACATTAACGATATAAGGCGCATTCATAAGTGAATTTCCGTGAGTTTTCTGTGGTCGCTGTGTGAAAACATAGCTACGCGTCACTGAATACTGTTTCATGAATGCCTCGCATAAACAAAACGCCTTCAATCTGTAGCTCTCGCGTAGGGTAAAGAAGCAAAGTTTCTCCAGCCGTGACCGGTCACCTTTGCATGTGCCATCCTCGCTTCGTGTGGCGTCTTTCGGGCATTCGCAAACTCTTGACTCGATGCCGCAGTTGCTGCCGTTGACGCAAAACTGCAGCTCACTGCATTTTTGTCCCGAATGCACTGAACAATAAATATACTTGTATACGGTCCTCAAAACAAACACTTTAGGAGCGTCTCGATTTCCACTATTCAGTTCAATTTGTCTACAAACCGAAACAACTTCTCCTTTTACTTTTTGAGGATCTACCATCACAAACTGGGAGGACTATCGCAAATGCTATGTATTTTCACATTGAGTGTGTGTATATACAGGGTGGCCCAAAAAACACAACAAAAGTAAATGGTACGTGCAACCTACTGGTTGCACGTGAAGCGATGAAATTTTACACATTTATAGAACTAAGCTACATATTTTTTGTGTTCAATTTTTATTCCGAAATTCTGTTTTTTTGTCAATGATATTTTAGCAAAAATTCATAAAAACTTAAAAATCACTAAAATTCAGCATTTTGACTCAGGATAAACATCATTTTCGTCATCGAAATTCTCATCTGGCAGTGGCACAAGTTCATCTTTAGCTTCATTTTCATCACGGTGATCTTCTCGGCCCTTCAGTTTTCCCCCCCCCCCCCACCCCACCCCCCCCCCCCCCCACCCCCCCTCGCCCCCCCCCCCCCGCCCCCACCTCCCTCCCCACCCCCAACACACCCAACCAACCACCCCCCACCCCCCCTCCCCACCATCTTTCTCCCCTCAATTCCCCCCCCCCAACCCCCCATACTTCACAACCCCCCCCCCCCCCTCCAAACCCCCCTTCCTTCCCAACTTTTCAACCCTCACTCCCTTTTCCACTTTACCTTACCAATCAAACTCTTCCAAAAATTCTTTCTACTTATCAAAATAACACCCCCCACTCTTATTACAGCAGTTTTAAGTTGAACTCAGAAAGAAAAAGAAAAAATGGTGAGGTTTACGACCATTTCAGCCGTTTAATCATGCTTGACATTCGTTAAATTTTAAAACTAATTGCAACGTGTTTAGGAGGTTGAAAAACATACTGTTACTTTGTTTAGAGCGATAAAAATGCAAAATGAATGGCTAGCGAATCAAAAAACTTCAGTTTTTTTCAAAAATGACCACTTTTTCTTCCTGAGCTCAACTTAAAACTGCTGTAACTCAAGAACGCAACTGGTCCCCGGTCCAAGTTTTTGTACACTGTTTTTACTGTATAATAGAAACCTTCATGCAAAAAATCAGCTAAATTCATTTATTGGGCGCACCTACAGAGCAGTTTCGAATTTGACTGTATGTAAAAATGCTGAAGTTTACGACCATTTCAGTTGTTTAATCAAGCCCAAAACTTAATCAACAAAAAACTAATTGCAGCAACGTATTTAGGAGGTTTAAAAACATATTGTTACTTTGTTTAGAGCGATAAAAATGCAAAATGAATGGCTAGCGAATTGAAAAACTTCAGTTTTTTTCGAAAATGACCACTTTTTCTTCCTGAGTTCAACTTAAAACTGCTGTAACTCAGGAATGCAACTGGTCCCCGGTCCAAATTTTTGTACACTGTTTTCCCTGTATAATAGAAACCTGCATGCAAAAATTCAGCCAAATTCATTCATTGGGCGCACCTACAGAGCAGTTTCGAATTTGACTGTATGTAAAAATGCTGAAGTTTACGACCATTTCAGTTGTTTAATCAAGCCCAAAACGTAATAAACAAAAAACTAATTGCAGCAACGTATTTAGGAGGTTCAAAAACATGTTGTTACTTTGTTTAGAGCGATAAAAATGCAAAATGAATGGCTAGCGAATTGAAAAACTTCAGTTTTTTTCGAAAATGACCACTTTTTCTTCCTGAGTTCAACTTAAAACTGCTGTAACTCAGGAATGCAACTGGTCCCCGGTCCAAATTTTTGTACACTGTTTTCCCTGTATAATAGAAACCTTCATGCAAAAATTCAGCCAAATTCATTCATTAGGCGCACCTACAGAGCATTTTGAATTTTGAGAATTTTGTCAAAAAGCATCATGTTTAAACAGCTGCAGCAAACATGTGCAACATTCATTCTTGACGAATTATGGCTCAGAAGTTAGCCCAATATGTTGCCAATGTATGATTCAATTTTCAGCCAAATTCGTTTAACCACTAGCCAATGGTGACAATTTTCCGAACATGCCTTAAAATTGGGGTCCAAAAATGACCTCCTCCAAAAATAGGGTACCTCATTAAAAAGGCCACAGCGGACGTGTTTTTGGGCCGATTGGGCTGAAAATTCGTTTTTGACCTGCAAAATGAATATACTTAACTGTGTTAAAATTTGAGCCAATTCGGAGACAAGTCAAAAATCTAGACTGTCCACTGTGGGGCGATTTTTCGGCGGAAGGCCTCATATACGAATACAACCCGCATGGGGCAGAAATGTGGCACATTATTATGGTACAGATACATTGCTATGCTCCGTATTGTTCCACACCGGTGAACCGTTTTCCCTGTGTTTGTTCTTCCTACTGTAATTCAAGGTTTAGTGTATTCTGCGATAATATGGCAGTTTTAAACAAACACATTGTATATTAAACATCTTACCGCGTTCAGTGAGATCATAAATTGGCAGACCATGCAGTACACAGACGGCAGGCAATTTTTCGTGACAATCACGCGATTGCGTTCGGTCTGGTTTCCTCAACGAGTAGCACCATCTGTGTTTTTAAAAGCATGAACTGAAAAGAACATTGACTTTTAGCAGAAATTTAGTTCCATAGCGTAAACTTTGCAAGAAATACAATGTACCGTATTACCCCCCTTAACCCCCCCCCCCCACCATTAATCCCCCCCACCAATAAACCCCCGCCCCGACCAGTTTCCGAATAATCCCCCCCACAAATAATCCCCCATGGGGGTTAATTGGAAACCTGTTTGAAACACATACCCAGCGAATTCAGTTGCTGAATGCAGTGACATTGGTGAAATTGTGCTACCAAAGGCCCCAAAGGGATGAGTTAATGGTAATTTCATTACAAAAGGCTGTTACAAAAGGAAATCTCTGTGAAAAGTAGAAGTTTCTGCGACTTTCTTGCCTGCCATGCAAGGCATTTTTGCATTTTTCAACAAACCCCCACCCCTAGAATTTTTTGTAAATAAACTCCCCCCCCCCACCAATAATCCCCCACCAATAAACCCCACACCTAAAAGTCGCTGACGTATTAATCCCCCATGGGGGTTTATTGGGGGTAATACGGTATCATGTTTTGGTTTCCCTCTGTGGGACAGACACCCCGGTACCATTTTGGGGTGTTGCAGTAACACTGCACAAACAGTAAATAGAGGGACTCGTTATATGCAAGACTTTACAGTACTCATGGGCTAT
>JASANC010003618.1:0-12845 GCA_030248135.1 Theristus sp. LFF4_11 | reverse complement strand
TCCAATTGTGGAGCGTGAGTTAACTGGAGCGTAATATAATAAAACGTGCCAACCGGTGGGGGGGTCTCCCTCGAGTACCCGTGTCGAGGTAAAGGGGGGGGTACACGGGTATCTGCCCGTGCACGGGCAGGATTTTCGGCTGAGGGGGGGGTGGACCCCCCTCCCACCCCCCGCACTTTCGCTACTGGTTTTTATAGCTTTTTAGCGTTTTAGATATCTATCTATCAAATTTCAAAATTTTGACCGCCCCCCCCCCCCCCCCCCCCCCAAAGTCACTGCCCCCCCCCCCCCCCGCGGCCCCCCAAAATTTTTCAGCTATCTATCTGTCTGGAAAGTTTGCTCCAGCTATCTATATCGGTCGGCCCCCCCCAGGACCCAACCCCTCGGCTCTGGAACAACTATGGGCTCGACTAGGGTTAGGGGTAGAATTGTTAAACAAAAATGAATTTTTTTTTTAAAAAGTAATTAAAAAAAACAAAAATGCCGATTTAAAAAAAAAAAAAAATTCGAAAATTTTCCTCTAATATGCTCTGAAAACCTCAATTTTGGCAAAATTTTTCGAAAGTTCAACAAAAATTTTCTTTGATTATACCTCGTAAAACCTTTAGCAGTCGATTTTGGGCCGTTTTACCGACTGATTTTAGGCTACGACAACATCTTAAATATTAAAAAATAAAAACAACATATTAAAAAAAAAATCTGCGATGAAGTTTTTGAGCGTCCCAAAGCTTGGCCTACCATTTCCGATGCAGATAAGGTGACGATTCGCCTCGCAGAGCGTCCGATTGTGCTCGCTGCTCCGTTTGCAAGCGCTACGTTGTCTGGTTGCTTGCTTGCTGCTTCGTGTCGTGTCGTCGCAACACCATCAGAAGAATTGATCGAATTTCAAGGCGGTATGTTTGTCTTCACTTTAGCATTAGTTTAGCTGGGGACAATTAGTGACGTTTTGGAGGTCAAAACACAAGAAGAGGCATGGTGACGGTTTGGAAAAGGGGTATTGAGGTCACCAAAACAAAATCTGCAAAGTTCCGTCATACATAGGGTTAGGGGCTTTGAAAAAAATTTTTTTTTTTAATTTTTTTTTTCGTTTTTTTTTATAAAAAATTTGGATTTTTTTTCAAACTTAAAAAAAAATTTGAAAAATTTTTCTTCTACTTTGCTCTGAAAATTCGATTTATGGCATAATTTTTTGAAAGTTCAAACCAAATTTTCTTCCCAACTTCTTTGTGTGCTTAGGTGTCATTATTTGGTCATTTTGACCGACGTACTCCATGTTTTTCGATTTGGATGACTTCTAGAGTCAATTTTTAGCGTTGAAATGACTTAACTGAATTGAAATATCGTTTCAGAAATCGTTTTCTTGCAACTTAGAACATGTTTTTTCAGTCGGTGGTAGTAGGGTTGTTAAACAAAAATGAAAATTTAAAAAAAAAAGTGATTAAAAAAAAACAAAAATGCCGATTTTTTTTTTTTTTTTAAATTCGAAAAATTTTCCTCTAATATGCTCTGAAAACCTCAATTTTGGCAAAATTTTTCGAAAGTTCAACAAAAATTTTCTTTGATTATACCTCGTAAAACCTTTAGCAGTCGATTTTGGGCCGTTTTACCGACTAATTTTAGGCTACGACAACATCTGCGATGAAGTTTTTGAGCGTCCCAAAGCTTGGCCTACCATTTCCGATGCAGATAAGGTGACGATTCGCCTCGCAGAGCGTCCGATTGTACTCGCTGCTCCGTTTGCAAGCGCTACGTTGTCTGGTTGCTTGCTGCTTCGTGTCGTGTCGTCGCAACACCATCAGAAGAATTGATCGAATTTCAAGGCGGTATGTTTGTCTTCACTTTAGCATTAGTTTAGCTGGGGACAATTAGTGACCTTTTGGAGGTCAAAACACAAGAAGAGGCATGGTGACGGTTTGGAAAAGGGGTAATTGAGGTCACCAAAACAAAATCTGCAAAGTTCCGTCATATGGGAGTCATTCGGGAGGCGCTTGCATATCATATGTGGTTCTTCGGACTCCCTGATTGATTTAGCACAACTTTGATTTTTGAAATTTAAAAAAAAAAAACAAAAATGACGATTTTTGTTTTTTTTAACAACCCTAGGTAGAGATGTAAGGGTCAAAAAAAAAATTTTTTTTTAATTTTTTTTTAAAAAAAAAGTAAAAAAAATTGAGCATTTTTTTTTTATTTTTTTTATTAAAAATTTTTGAAATTTTTTCTTTAATGTGCCCTGAAAATGCCGTTTTTGGCATAATTTTTCGAAAGTTCAACAAAAATTTTCTTTGACTTTACCTTGTCACTTAGTCTTCAACGCTGCAGGTGGTATTCTGGATTGATTTATCGACTGTTTTCAGCCTTGGTGAGTGATGATCGACTCGCGCATTGAAGTACTTGAGCGTCGCAAAGGCTAGTTCAACAAATTCCGATGTCGCTAAGGTGAGATAGAAGCAGAGAACTCACATTTACGCATCGTTTTTCAGGATCTCGAAAGGTGGAAATTGCACTGTCTGCCACTGCAAGCGTAACTTCGTTGGTTGCTCGTTGCTGTTTCGCCTCGTGTCGTCAGCGTGATCACACCGGTTTGTTGTGGAACTTGTTTCCATGTTATTTGAGGTGAATTGAGAGGCAAAACACGAGACGTGATGTCGTCGGTGGGAAAATGGGGTCGCCGAAACCAAGTCTGAAATTTTCACCCTCCTCCCATATGAGTGGGGGTCATATGGTAAGTCGGTGGCTCCTCAGATGGTGATATTCGGACTCCCTGAAAAATTCTGAACAACTTTCATTTAAAAAAAAAAAATTAAAAAAAAAATTTTTTTTTAAAAAAGAAAAAAAATAGAAAATTTTTTTTTTCTTGACATCTCTAACTAGGGTTAGGGGCTTTGAAAAAAAATTTTTTTTTTATTTTTTTTCGTTTTTTTTTTAAAAAAAAAATTTGGATTTTTTTTTTCAAACTTAAAAAAAAATTTGAAAATTCGATTTATGGCATAATTTTTTGAAAGTTCAAACCAAATTTTCTTCCCAACTTCTTTGTGTGCTTAGGTAAATGTCATTATTTGGTCATTTTGACCGACGTACTCCATGTTTTTCGATTTGGATGACTTCTAGAGTCAATTTTTAGCGTTGAAATGACTTAACTGAATTGAAATATCGTTTCAGAAATCGTTTTCTTGCAACTTAGAACATGTTTTTCAGTCGGTAGGCCATGAGATGAACATGATATCTTGTTGATTGGCGTATGTTATAGGTCTACAATGGAGTTGTGCGATATATTGTTAAACAATTTGAGCGGAGATGTTGGTTAATACCACATCACACGACCGTTTTTCAGATACCCGATAACATGGCCACAAGTTAAAACTTGCGTGCTGAGCTAAACTAACGTGTTAAACTTGCGTCTGTCAGTTGCCCGCAACGTGATCGCGAAATCATGGTACGTGTTTTCGATACGATGATTTGAAGAGTGGGCTCTCGCCATGTGGCAGATAGCATAGCTGGTTGAACCTGAAAGTAAGTGTCTTGGGGGGGTGGGCGACCGGGTCGACAGGGGTTGCCGACTTAGCTACAGCAAACAGGAATTTTTGAACACAGTCAAATTTTGGTAATTTTCTGAAGAGGAACCACTAAGAACGGTTCAATATTCAAGTACACGTGAAAAATTGCCCTGTTTTACTGTTGAAAATGCAACTTTCCCTCTATGAAATGGACATAATTTCAATAAAACACGATTTTCGCTCTTATAGTTTCCCGGATCGTTCTGAAAATAGTCTAGATGAACTCAGCTCGACGAGACGCTTCGAACAAACCTAACTTGTAAAAAAATTTTTTTTTTTTAAAAAATTTTTTAAAAAAAAAAAAAAAAAAAAATCCGGATTTTTTTTCCCCTAACCCTATCTCTAACCCTAGGTGGTAGGCCATGAGATGAACATGATATTTTGTTGATTGGCGTATGTTATAGGTCTACAATGGAGTTGTGCGATATATTGTTAAACAATTGGAGCGGAGATGTTGGTTAATACCACATCACACGACCGTTTTTCAGATACCCGATAACATGGCCACATGTTAAAACTTGCGTGCTGAGCTAAACTAACGTGTTAAACTGTCTGTCAGTTGCCCGCAACGTGATCGCGAAATCATGGTACGTGTTTTCGATACGATGATTTGAAGAGTGGGCTCTCGCCATGTGGCAGATAGCATAGCTGGTTGAACCTGAAAGTAAGTGTCTTGGGGGGGGGGGCGACCGGGTCGACAGGGGTTGCCGACTTAGCTACAGCAAACAGGAATTTTTGAACACAGTCAAATTTTGGTAATTTTCTAAAGAGGAACAACTAAGAACGGTTCAATATTCAAGTACACGTCGAAAATTGTCCTGTTTTACTGTTGAAAATGCAACTTTCCCTCTATGAAATGGACATAATTTCAATAAAACACGATTTTCGCTCTTATAGTTTTCCGGATCGTTCTGAAAATAGTCTAGATGAACTCAGCTCGACGAGACGCTTCGAACAAACCTAACTTGTAAAAAAAAATTTAAAAAAAATTTTTAATTTAAAAAAAAAATTCGGATTTTTTTTCCCTAACCCTAGGCTCGACCCCTGATTCCAACTCTTTGCAGCAGCAAAAGTGAGGTCTTCGCAAGAATCGCAAAGCCACAGAACTAACGGACATGTTGATCAAGGTGAAAACGCTGACCGGCAAGGAGATCGAACTGGACATCGAACCGAACGACAAGGTGGAGCGAATCAAGGAGAAAGTCGAGGAGAAGGAGGGCATTCCGCCGCCGCAGCAGAGGCTCATTTTCTCCGGCAAACAAATGAACGACGATAAAACGGCTGCCGATTATAAAGTGAGAACTTTTGGCGCTTCGGTTATCGTTTTTTTTTTGTGGGGTGAGTTTTGGCCTTTGGGTGCGGTGGAGGACTTGTTGTTTCTTGGAAATTCTGCACTACGCAGTTCTGCAAACGCAGCATATGCCCATCACCTCGCCGTCATTCCCGTTGCTAATGCACTGTGTTCTGCCTGGTGTTGAATTCTTTCTGTTTGCTCTTCAACATAGTTGTTCCAGAGCTGGGGGTTTGGGGGGCATAGTTGTTCCAGAGCCGAGGGGTGGGTGGGGGGGGGGCGATTAGCACACTCAGTCATTTTACTGAAAGGGAGGTTTTCAATTCACTTAGACGACTAAAGAATAAATCATCAGTTGGTCCAGACGCAATCCCAGGTATCTTCTTGAAAAAAACTGGCTGTTTTTTTGGCAGAGCCTTTAGCTTCGATATTCAATGCGTCGCTCTTCTTGTCGGATGTTCCGCCAAATTGGAGATCCGCGATCGTTCAACCAATTCCCAAAAAGGGACGTAGTCCAAACCTCGTGGATTACCGCCCTGTGTCATTGACATCCAATTTGTGCAAAGTCTTCGAGGGCTTATTGAAGGATAGAATCTTAAAATTTTGTGTTGAAAATTCGGTACTGTCGCCATTTCAGTTCGGCTTTCTCCCTGGGTGTAGCGTTGAAATGCAGCTATTATGCTGCTTGAATGATTGGACATGCAGTTGGGATCGTAATTATCCAGTTGATGTCATTTATCTAGATATTTCTAAAGCTTTCGACACAGTGAATCACAAAATTCTTCTAGAGAAACTGGGCACCTTTGGATTTGATGAAGTTTTGATTCAATGGGTTGGCGCTTACCTTAGCGAGCGTTCACAAACAGTTAAGGTAGGTAAAATGCGGTCAAAATCGTGTAGGGTGACTTCAGGAGTTCCTCAGGGTTCAGTCTTGGGGACCTATCCTTTTTGCGCTATTCATAAATGACCTCCCATCAGTGATAAAACACAGCAAGATGTTTGTCTACGCTGACGACGTCAAGCTATATAAAGAAGTGTCGTCTGACTACGACCGCTCCCTACTTCAGGAGAACATAGATGCTATAAATGATTGGATGCAGAGCAACAAGCTCAAACTCTCTGTAAATAAAGCTGTCTGCTTGCATATTCAATCGCGTCTCAACCCTGGTTTCAAATACTACATAGATGGGAACGACGCCAATCAGCAAGATATCATGTTCATCTCATGGCCCACCGACTGAAAAACATGTTCTAAGTTGCAACAAAACGATTTCTGAAACGATATTTCAATTCAGTTAAGTCATTTTAACGCTAAAAATTGACCCTAGAAGTCATCCAAATCGAAAAACATGGAGTACGTCGGTCAAAATGACCAAATAATGACATGTACCTAAGCAAACAAAGAAGTTGGGAAGAAAATTTGGTTTGAAAATTGTGCCATAAATCGAATTTTCAGAACAAAGTAAGAGAAAAAATTATTATTATTTTTTAATTTGAAAAAAATCCAAATTTAAAAAAACGAACTTTTTTCAAAGCCCTTAACCCTAGGCCGTACCGCCCCCCCCTCAGCCCCCCTCTAGAACAACTATGCTCTTCAAGACCTGCTGATGTCGAGATCTTCATGGACATCAGATTATCGTTGCGCGATATCAAAAGAGGTGTCTGGGTGTTGATTGTGAAATTTTTCCGACTGAGATACTATTTCGCAATTGCGATGCGACATGACATGACATTAGTAAGAAAAAACACTTTGAAAACCACGCCATTGCAGGTACAAGGTGGCTCCGTCCTACATCTTGTGCTCGCGTTGCGAGGCGGAAGGAGCAGAAAAGAGGCGCAGCGGAGTTGAAAACAGGCGTACTTTGAATATTATTTTTTCGTTATTTTTTTGTTTTCTTGAAATATCGTGCGTATTCTTGAATCTATTTGATGTCTTCACCGGTATTGTCCCATTGTTTCGTTTTTTGGAAATATGTGACTGTTTTTTGGCGACAAAAGCTGATGATAGTTGCTGTTGTTTGCTTGTTTGTGATGTGAAATAATTTCACGTTTTCGTTCTCATTCTCATTTCGCTCAGAACAGTGAAGGCAGTGATTTGTAGCGGTGGTGCACTGGTACCGAGATAGAAAAGTTCTGATTTCTCGTTTGTGCAATTTTTAATTGATTTTGTGGAAAATGTTGCTATGTCCTCGCTGTTTTGTCAACATCTGCATTGTCATTTTCTCTCTCAGCAAAATAGTCAATGTTATGCGTGCGTACAACAGAGAAATGCGTGAAAATTTTTAAAGGATCATGTTGTGCTTGTGACTGTAAGCGAAACAGAAATTCCGAATAAATTCAAGAATGCAACTTGATTTTTGACAGGGAACAAGAAACAACAATGATCGTAAAATCAAGCCAATTGAAATGGCGTACTTTTATTATTATCATTTTATTATTATCACCGGTGCCATAATGCTGATCAAAATATAGAGCAACTGAGTTCTGGTGTTCAGAATTTGAAATCCGGGACGCTCATTAGCTCCGCTGCACTCTTGTACAGTCCTGTTCTGAAGATCGTGCATTTTTTCCTCGCATGTGATTTGAATTTGAGTGCGTTGTAGACTAACACCTGTGAATAGCGTGGTACTCCTTCAAAATACGGGACGTGGGAATTCTAATTGGTATAGTAATCCGGGTCACCTAAGTGGGGCCTTGTCACTGAGGCGACTTTGAATTGCCACATAAGGATTGAAACTAGTTTCCTTTCTGCAGCTGCAAACGCATTGAGTCGCAGAACCCAAAAACTTGACAATCTTCAGCTATATTATTTAGCTATACTGTGTGACTGTATTTCGCTCTGAATGTCTGATGAGACTGGCGCAAGTTGTCGGTCGTCAGAGCCCATCAGTCACGCAAGACCTGAACTCGCGCTCGCGAAACGGCATTCTCTGTGACGCTTCTCTTCAGTTGTTTTTCATGACGAAATAATAAAAAAATGCTCGAGTCCATGAATGATTCGCGCGTGCACGGTCCAATCGGCTTCTTCTGGGACCTCGAGAACTGTCAGATTCCGGCCAGCAAATCCGCTCTCCGTGTCGTTCAGTCGCTTCGATCAAAATTCTCGGCCATCGGCCCCGAAATGGAGTTCACAGTGGTGTGCGACGTCGCGAAAGAGACGCCGGCCGTCATTGACGGCTTCAACGCCGCTCAGGTATGACTTATTTTTTTTTAAAAACGTGTCCCACCGAAATGACGTCATGTGCCGCAAAACATGCGCTTGTCGGTCACAGCAAACCAGACTCCGTTTAGCCGATTTCTTCTCGTAAACAAATGGTGAATGTCGAATTAGCCACATCAAACTGACATTTTAGTGCCTGTACTGTGGCAAACGGGTGTTTTTAAAGAAAATGAGGTCATTTTAGTCCGGACACGTTTGAATAAATCCACAATACACTGTCTGTGTCAACCTGTTGCCTGTCCTTTTCTCTCGCACAATACAGAGCTCTAGTGAGAGACAAAAGAACGAAATTGCGGAGTTGCGAGAACAAATAGACCCAGAAACCAGCCTGGATCGATTAAGGTGCATTCATGAAGTGGCATTTAGTGACCGCGTAGCTATGTGTTTAACACAGCTACGCGTCACTAAATATTGTTTCATGAATGCCGCTTTACTGTTTCGCGCACTCTGTATTCTGCGAAAAGAGTGACAGGTTCAAACAAGCACGCTTTAGGTGGCCACAAACCACCATCATACATTGGAAACACATGACACACACACGCAGTGAAGCTTTGATAAAAACGCTCAAACACAAAAACCTGGAGTGCTGCTGCGAAGCCTCAACTTGACTGACACAACACTTCACAGAACGTCAAGCAAACCTTGCAACAGGTTACCGTGATTCACGTCTCGTCGACGTCAAAGAACGCTGCAGATGAGAAACTGAAGTCGTGTCTGCGCAGATTCTCGCACGTGCACGCGGCGCCCTGTACGGCCGTGTTGATCTCCGGTTGGTTTCGCGTTCATTTGCGAGCAGTTCTCATTCGTGTTGGCCATTTTTCGACATTCTGTCTCCGTGCGTACGCACGAAAATGCTGACACGTTTGAAATTGGAAAAGAATAATCAACATTGACGTGGAGCTCGATGTTGTATTCCGAACGTCCCGCTCACGGCGCTTCACTTCGGATCTTGTGTGTAGGGAAGCCAAAACACGTTTATTACTTTTAGACATCAGTTCGATGTGAAATAATCGAAAGTAAAAAAAGCTGGCGTAGCTGCGAACCAACGGTGATTCATGAAGAAATCTGTAGTGACTGTGCAGCTACATGTATGTTTTTACACAATTGCGCGTCACTAAATACTGCTTATGAAAGCCGCATTAGGTCTCCTCATTATGCACTGTTCCTGCAATTTTATCAAAGTTCCTGTGTTTCGCGAAATCTAGTAAAATAAATGAAAATGCGAAATCAGAATCTGTTGCTTTACACCCATAGAATTTTTCAGGTGACGTAAATTTCACGCCGGAGTTGAACGATCTTCGGTATCGCTGCGGTTTCATGATTGTCATTCTCCATGGATCTCATGTGAGTTTGCCGAATGAAAAAAAAACGTTTTTCACACACAACACGAAGTCTGTCAATTGTGCGCAACTCGCAACTCAGGTCAACGAAGCTTTACTTGCGACAGCACATGTGCACTATTCATTCCTGCAGTTCATGGAGGACGTGCCCGCAGAAACGCCAACAGCGCCCAGAAAAATGGTAATTTATAGCGGATTTTTAATGAAACAATTGAACAAGAATAGCTCGTTTTTTTTGTTTCGCGTTCATTTGTCGTTTCGAGCTGAAGTATTTTACAACATGAGCATTCGGTTGCATTTCGCAGATTGTGACTTGCTTGTGTGAGAGCCGTCCAGCGATATCGCAGACACACACTGGCCACCCGGTCGCTGCCAACTTACTTTTTTTTCAACGCACCCTGTTTGCATACGTGTTTGTTGCAGTAGAACATTCCAAAATAAACGGTGTCTCAAGAAATTGCATGGTCCAGTTGGAACTGTAAATTATAGCTGATCAGCTGATTGGTTGGTGATCACGTGCTTTCCGTGCAGACACTGCTGTGTGTGGCGAAGTCCGTTCTGCACAGGAAAAAGCAGACTGATGAGCTGATTGGTTGGTGATCACGTGCTTTTTGTGCAGACACTGCGGTGTGTGGCGAAGTCCGTTCTGCACAGGAAAAAACAGAAAATATCACCAAGCTGATTAGCTAATTGGTTGGTGATCACGTGCTTTCCGTGCAGACACTGCTGTGTGTGGCGGAGTTCGTTTTGCATAGAAAAACCGCAAAACGTGCGTCACGTGATCACCAACGAATCAGCAGATCGATATAACGTTATAATTTTGAGTTCTATTCTATTTTAAAATTATACCACAAAGATATCGGTTTCAAATGAACGTTGCAATTCTCTGAAAACACACCGCAATTCTGCGAATGAATGACACGGAGCTGGAAGTTCGCTGAGTTCGCAGAGCAACGGCAACGCGGCGTGCCTGGTGCGCGTGCAGCCGCTGCCGACGCAGCATTCGGCCGAACGTCTGCGCGACCGCCTGCGCCGTCTCTGCGACAACTGTGGCGGCCGCGTCGTCTCCGTCGATCGAACATCCGCGTCCGCATTGATTCAGTTCCCGAATGCCACCGCGTCGCATAGGTGTTGTTGCCGACTCTTTGCTTTTGTTCTTGCTGCCTCGCGGCGTCTTCTTGTGCAGTACACGATTTGGTGCAACTTGCTCATGCTGTTTTTGGCTGATTGGTTGCATTTGTTTGTTTTTGCAATGATTGTTTTTCAGTCGTGCATGCCATCCAATTGCTTGCAAGTTTTTTTACAATTCTTGCAACTGTTTTTTTTGGTTTCAAAGTTGCAAAGTGTTTATCCACTCGATTCTTCGACGTAACAATAATGTGTTGATACATTTCTGATATTTGCTGAGTTTTGAGACAACTAAAGCGGAAGAAAGATTTTTCTGTTTTTTTTTTCGTTCCGTTTCCCTTCAAATTTCTGTCTGTGCAGTTCAGTGCTGTCTCACGCGCTGATTTGGCGATTTGGGATTAGGGTTGGCACAGGAAAAAAACCGTTTTTTTTGTTTTAAAACCGTTTTTTTTTCAGTTTTTTTCTTGAAAAAATAAAGAACCGGTTTTTTACCTTAAAAATTTTCAAACTTCGTGGTCAAAAATCACAACTCTTCGTTTGATTGATAAAATGTAAAATTATATTTTTGAAAAAACGGTGCAGTGAACTGTGTCAAACTGAACTGGTGAAGCATCATTTTGCAGAAGCTTTTGTGGCAAGGGTCAAGTGAAATACGATGAAGACAAGGTGAGTGCTAAACTAAGTGCATATGCAGACTGACTGACGATGTTGTCGATTTGCAAAGGGTAACTGATGAAATGTTATTTTTCAAACGCAATCCGCCACCGGTTTCACTTTGCAGTTCTGCAAATCTCGCCCCCTAATCGGGGTCAGCTATCCGGTCTCCTTGCAACCGTCCCTCCCCGCTCCCCACACCTACACGGTCACTGCCCAGTCTTTGTTTTCAATTTATTGAACGTGCTGCCCTGGAAACCAATAAAAGCGAAATTAATTTGATTTGAAACAAAAAATTGGGTAGCATTTGGTGGCAAAAATAGCATATTTGGTCGGTTGTATGCCCGAAAACAGCATTTTACGCTGCTCAAAATCACTAATTTTGATGTATTTCCTATTTTGAGTTCAAGATGCCAAGTTCTGAATAGTTTAGGAGCTGGGAAGCATTTGGTTTTTTATGGTTTTAAAACTGTTTTAAAACGGAAAAGAAACCGGTTTTTTTCCTGGCAATATAAAAAACCGGTTTTTTACCAACTCTATTTGGGATTGAATGGGTTTTGAAATTCTCAGTGCAATTTGGTTTGTCTTTGAATTTTCATGATCCTACGCTGATAATCTATTGTGCAAAACCATTTTTCACACTCATTTTTACCGTTCGTTGAAAATGCTGGTTTGTTTGAAGTTTTCGTGAATTATCGAAAGCCGTCTCTCGTGTCGGTATTGTGCTCTCTGATTGGTCAATGTCTGTTGGAATAGCTAATCTACCTGTAGCGGATTGGTAGCTTGGTCTTATTTGTTTCTACGGAGGGTCTAATTTTTGGTTTCCTATTTCAATCTTTTGTTTTTTCTGATCGCCTGGTAAAAATAAAAGCGGCGGTGAATTGACAAAAAAACTGTAGTGGTTTGAAAATATTGCACAGTTTCTCGTTTGCCACTTTTCCTTTCCCCTTTTCACCAATTGTTTTCCGACTTCATTCAGTTGTTTTCAATTTTTACTTTTTTGTAGATCTCTGAAACGACTGAACGGTGAGGACGTTTTCGGTTTTCGAGTCACGGCGACTTTGGAGACAAACAATAACGGCAACAATTCGTATTCTTCGTCGGCAAAGTCAGCGGCAGCGTCTCCTCCGTTGATCGCCAAGGTGTGACAGGGTTTTTTTACTCAGTTTTGGCGTTGCTTGTTGGGTTTTCGAAATTTTTGCGTGCTGTCTTTTTGCATTCAGATCAGTAGCGAAAGCAGGAGTCGGGAGTCGGGACCATGGGTGAGGGGGGTGTTCATAGTTGTTCTAGGGGGGGCCTGGGGGGGGGGGGGGCCCCCCCCCAAAAAAAATTTTCGAATCTATCTCTATTTAACAAGTTTTTTCGGCTCAGCTATTATCTATCTAAAAAAATCTATCTGAAAGTCAGCTATCTGTCTGAAAATTTTTGTCTTCGAAGACATAAAATAAGTCAATTTTTGACCAAAATTGACCATTTTTGCTCGTAATTCTTAAAAATTTTGCTAATTTTAGGTAAAATACGCGTTTATACTTGATTTTTAGTGTATTTTTAGCATTATTTTGCTGTTTTTATAGCCTTTTAGCGTTTTAACTATCTATCTATCAAATTTCAAAATTTTGACCGCCCCCCCCCCCCCAAAGTCACATGCCCCCCCCCCC
>JASANC010003617.1:0-34104 GCA_030248135.1 Theristus sp. LFF4_11 | reverse complement strand
CTGACTGACTGACTAATTTTGCTCTACTGAAGTTGCTACTATCTATATGTGCTATTGAATTCGTGGCAGTTTATCTATCTAGATATATAACGTGATGGGTTCTTTTTAGTATAAATTTTGTTTGAGTATAGTTAGCTACTTTTAACAGCAAGTTTTCGCACGTATATGTCGTGTACGGTTCCTCTAGTATTTTTGGTAATGTAACTTTAACAAGTCGAATACGTTTCAGAAACTCTACAAACGAACATGCCACGTGTGAAATCGGCCCCGACACTGATCCTTCAAACAGGCGCGCGAATCCGTCCGGATTCATGGATGGCATCCGGTGCACCCTGGCGTTTGTCAGCTGAGTATTGCACGCATCCCAGGTGATCTTCACAGGTTCTCCAGAAGATACTCAGCAAACCACAAGCAATAGTTCTCGCGGCCGACACGGCTGAAATGAAAAAACATTGTGACCTTCGTGGCTTTGGTTGGACTTGTGTCTGTGCGTTTGATTGAACCCCGCCGAGGGGTGTATCGACATTTAATGTCTTAAGAGAAATCTCGATGGACTTCTGTGCGCTTTTAAAGGCGCTTCTGAAAACTCGACTGGCGTTCTGTACGCGCTAACCCGCCGGTTCGCTTAAAGCTGAAAGCTGTGCCTGAAATCATCGTTCGTTCGTTTGTTCGTTCATTCTTGTATGTCGCGTTATTGTGAATGAAGGTAAAAACCGAAACAGTTGATGAAGCTGACAATCCCCACAATAAACTGCAGTTTCACCTCATCGCCGAGCATGTTGGCGATGTATTTCACTCCGGTCGCAGCAGCACGTGTTTCTGCGGATCTTCAGCTGCAATCGCTAGCACGTACAGCTCGCGGCCTGAAATCATTGGTTGTTGCCGATGTACTGAAAACTTGCTTGAGCTGACGCTGAGGAAACTATAGGTGCAAAAAGTGGTCTAACAAAAAGTTCGGGTGCATTCATGAAACTGTATTTAGTGACCACGACGCGTCACTAAATACTGTTTCATGAATACCGTTTTCAGCAGTTTTAATTCTGCCATTTTTTCAATTTGTTGAATTTTGAAAATTACTGGCAGTTTGTTGCAGCTCAGTCAGCAAGTTGTTGATTGGTATTCACCGTGTGTGAATCTGGAATGGACTTACAAAACTGCCCAAGCGAGGCAACAACCCTAGACCGAAGTTCCAGCACATAGAAGTACGTTTGCCTCGGATATCGTTGGTGCAACGCGTAAAAGAGACCAGTACATTTCGGTGTGGTTGTGGTAACAGTTCCATTGTGACGTGTCGCACGTTGAACGTGTTTCGGTGATCGTTATCCAAAGCGTCGCACAAACAATACTGGATGCAGCAACTGACTTTAAAGTTTTCTGCATCGGATTTGCTTTACAGATGACTTGAGCGCGCCGGCACACGAATGATTGATAGTGATCATCAGAGTGAGCCTACCTGTTGCCACACAGTCTTACGTTACAGTTCAGATGATCTAAAGCAAAAGATTCGTGTGTGTGTTTTAGCGTTGAACTTGAAACAACACAGCCGCTGGTGCAGAAACGTGTGCCGTATTGTGCTCTGGAACGAACAGACACGTTTCGCGCAATAGTGCTCTTACCAGCTAATTGAACTAACCTTTGAATGCGCTCATTTAGCAGACGGGAATGCGCGATTCTACCAACATGTAACAGGTTTTGCGTTTTTCCAAAGGGCGGCGTAAAGAAGAAATTTTGGAACGCGTCAAATGTGCGAAAAGAAGTGAATTGGTTCAATGAAAAGGAATGCGGTGCTGGTGCACAAGTTGTTACGCATTGCTTTGTAACCAGTGCTATTTTTCATCATGCGTCTATGAGAGCAGCTGATGATCAAGAGCATGTCACCGTGTAGACACTGGTGCCGCCTTGAAAGTATGTTGCTTGCTACACATTTCAATCAGACAACTTCGAATGAACGTCAAAACTTATAAACACAACAGGATTTTTTTGAAGTAGCTGATCTGCTTGCTCCATCTGTGACAGACAGGCAATGACAGCATTCGCACGAAGTGATGCAATTTATAAACTAGGCGTTCAAACTGAAACAAAACCGGTCTAAATTTGAATTTGCAAAACCATAACTATGCATGAAAAAGTTAGCTTGGATGTACCGTATACGTATTTTACTTGAAGGTTGCACCGTTTTCCTTTTTGCTTAACTGGACGTTCTGCAAACAAGCTACATAATTATGTTGAATATGAACGCGAAAATTATTGATAACAATGAATTTCAGGTTGCTGAATCATTTTATAGGTTTTTTGGTGATACATTGAAACTCTGATACTTGATTTGATTTGATGTCCAGTCTTGTACTGTTATGTTTGGTTAGCGTCAAACTGTTAACAATTTTCAAATTTGTTAATGACAAATTAGAGAAATTTCCAGAATAATTGAAGAATACAAAGTCACATGCGAAAACAAGCTTTTTCTTAAGCGTTACACGAGTTAGAAAAAATTATAAAAACCGTTACATTTCTGTTTTGGTAGCTTTTTTCTGCCCTGACCATGTGTTTTATAATTTTCTTATTTTATTTCAAAAACACATCTTTTCACTAACTTCACTTGTAAATCATCGGATTTTGGAACTTATGTTTCTTCATATAAAAAGTCCTTCGAAACGGCGGACATCGTTTTTTTGCTTTGAATTTTTTTTTCAGTAAACTGCTTCTGCGACAAACTATGCGATGCGGGCGTAATGAAGCAACAAGACACGCAGGTTTTTTTCAAAACCTTCATTGCTTTTTCACAAACACATTTTACAATTTACGAATCTAACAGGCTGTGACAGCTGAGACGTCAGACCAATTCACAATTCACAATTTACAGTACAAAAAGTATAAAAAAAACCAACAATAAACACTTCACCCGAAAATATACGAAGCACTGCACAAACAAAAAACATGCTTGTTGTTCAGCATATGTAGGCGGTGTGCATTGTTGGGAGAAGTTTCGCAAGGCATGGAATGTGATTGGAAGTGGTACAAATGGCAAGCGTATGAAAGAGTAACCCTTTTTAACCAACTGTAATCCAATAAAAGAGATGCAGCATTTCAACGAGGCTTCATCAAATGTAACAAATCACTTTGTAATGCACGACAGGACCGGACACATCCATGGACAGCTGAATGGACAGCACAAAAAAGGTCTCAGGTGCTTGCTGTCCGCAATTACGCCCCATTCCCTTGTCCATTCTTTTATCTCGCCTGTGTCAGGCGTACATCGACAGGTATCGATTCAATTCGTCTAAAATTGAGCTCGGCTTAAGCCAGGAGTTGAGTTTATCGCGCAGATAATTGTGACAGCTGCGAAGAGTGAACAGCGACCACAGATCAAGAAGGAATACGAGCATGAGCACGAGCACCAGTGACCACGCGAACGTCAGCAGAGCTGAAAACCAATCGGTTGATTGTTTGAAGGTCCGCACGTTAAAAGAAAGTTTCCCAAAAAATAATAAGCAGACTAAAGGGTGTTTGTGTCCTCAGATGGCCGACGAACGACGCTGGCACCAACTGCAGCGGCCGCATCGGCGCCGGACACAAGCAGACAGATCACGATCACCAACGTGGAGAACAACAAGATCAGTGCACAATGAGTATACGCGGTGGAAACAGGCAAACAGCAAAGCACAAACAGCGAAAAGCAAAAGCAACGCCGCGAAGGCATGGTTTTGCGTGCAAATACAATGAAAATCGTCACGAAAATTGTTTCCAAATATTTTGGCCAAAAAAACGCTCTATCTTCTTGTGGCTTGGCTACCACAGGTACCCACACATTTTTGTTTGGTTGCCACCGGGAGCCACAAAGAGACGGACTGTTTGGTCAAAATGTTTCGAAAAACGCTTATGGGTTTCAGTGCAATGGGCGACTTCCTGTAATCGACTAATTTGGCTTCCATAACTGAATTTTGGAGAACTTTTGTTTCAGTGAACTCACAAGCATTGCAATGGCGGGCCACAACCATCGTGGCTTCTCCATGACGACTGCAAAGACGACGGAGGCAAAGACGCACAGGCAGAGCAAGTCAATGGCCAGACCGATGGAAAAGGTCGTTGAGCGCGCCGAGGTGATAAAAAAGGCCAACTGGACCTGCAGGCCCGTGCACACCCCACTGATGCCGATCACTCGCACTTGCGGTCTGAAGAGCAAACAGGCTCCTACATCAACATATTAGAAAAAGATTTTTGTGGTTGGTGCAGTCGAACCCAAAATTATAGACAGTCAACTGATTGGTTGGTGATCACGTGATGTATGCATTCTGTGCTGGCATTGCTGTGGGGCGGAGTTTCTCCCTCACAGAAAGCATGACTGTGATTTAGAGTTCGATTGTAGTTTAAAATCAACTTTTTAAAGTGCCAACTTTCTAACCATACAATGGCAGCATCCACAGCAACGAAAAAAAATTGGAGCGTCGTTGGTGAACAACTCCATTTCTAAATAACATGAAGACACGCTTTACGCTTCTTCGTCCGCTTTATCCATCCACCAACAACACAACAGTTGATGCAATTCACGCTGTTTTCAAAACGTTTCCAGTAGAAAGTGGGCAGCTGAAGTACTGCAGAAATTGGTCCTCAGATGATCGTCGTTTTCAAATGCAGCAGTCAACAGTGCTTCCTTACCCTCACCCCCAGTAACCAACACCCCAAAACACCCCAACCCAAAACACCCACCCAAACGTTTTAAAACAAAACCGACAAAAAACACCTACACCCCACACCCTAACGCCTTAAGAGAAGGTAACGGAAACGCCTCAATCTCTAAGCCCGTCATCTAATTCTATTACCGCCGTACTTAACAATCACCGCGCCCCAACTAAAACCGCACCGTCCTTATCGACCACCTCCACACCCGCCGTTCCCCTAACCTAAAAAAACGACCTTTTCACGGGGTCCGCGGGCGTCGTAACCCAAACCCCCCGCCACCACCCGGTATACTAAACTACTTCCCCCACATCCCTTCGCCCCGCCATCGGCATGTTTCCCCCGGGGTATTGCCCGTCCCCCCGCGAACCTCGTTCCCCCTCTCCAAAAAACCACAAACATATCCCCTAATAACGCATTTTCACCTCCTCCCCTTTATCAATCCCCCACCCCCACTACGCTCTTCCAACCCGTCCCTAACTCCAAAGTCCAACGGCCAATCCGAACCGTTACCCGCCGTCCCCCGCACCCTCGGTTCTAGCTCCTAACCCCCCCCGATTACCGTTACCCCCCCCGCCCCCTTACCTAAATCTCCCCCCATCCAACCGTTTCATTACCCCACCCCCGCCAAACTAACCCTAATGTCACTAAAATTCCCCCCCTGTCACCTGACCGCCCCCGCCACCGCTCCCACCCAGAATACCCAGATCCCTGATTACTGCCCCGCCGCCCCTAACCCGTCGCTTAGACGATTAAAAATCCAAACCTCCTGATAAACCTTTTGTTTTTCACTCGCCACACCCACCCGTCTTTCTAACCCCACCTATTTTACGTTTGCCGCCCCCCCGACCCCGTCTAGCTCCTAAATCCAAACCTCGCCGATTACCCTGCCCACCCCGCACCCTCCCTTAGCTCCTAAAATCCCAACCTCGCCTGATTCCCCTCACCCCGCAACCCGTCGCTAGCTCCAAAATACCCAAGACCGATAACCCGACCCACCCCGCCACCCTCCCTTAGCTCATAAAACTAACTCGCCTGATTCGCCCCCCGCCCCCTTTCCCCTCCAAATACTAAAAGGTCGGCTGATTCTCCCGCCTCCCCCAACCCTCGCTTAGCTCCTAAGAATACCCAAACGGTCTATCCCCTGCTTCATCCCATTTAAAAATTTCCCAAATGCCCTTTCAAAAATGCACTTTTCACCTAAAAATGCCAAAAAAATACCTTTCAATCGGTACCAAACTTGCAACTGAAACCCTAAAAATTGACCCTCAAAATCCGAAACCGCGAACTTTTAAAATCCCTTTACCCAATACCAAAAAATTCCCACAATTACGTACAATTTGCGCACGCAGTAAAATTGAACACCATTGATTCTCTGAAAAAAATCCAAAATAATAACGTTCAATGTTTCGGTCTACGCGTTGAAACTCCGTGTCGCTCCCACGGGTCGTCGGGCCGCCAGTGTGGCTTATACTATGTCGGGCCGAGCAAATTTGAAAAACCGGGGGTGATATTGCTCATTTTGCGTGACGTGTCTCGTCGTGCGTCGCTCGCGCATCCGCATGATAAAGCTGAGAAAAGTGATACATCTTTCTTATCTTTAAAGTGATGCAGCTTTGTCACTGCTTTGCGCTTGTCATTTGCGCCTCACGAAAAACACCGTTTCAAAAAGACGATGGAGTGTTGAGAGGGAAAAGTTTATTGCATCACGGTCAGAAATATTTAGGCCAACTGGTTGCTCGCGTTGTTGGATTGGTTTTGATTTGAAACGGATGAGCAACTGAAAAGTTAGAAGTCACCGAGAAAGTCATAAACATTTGTTTTACGGGGGACATAAGTTGAAAACGTAGTTGGCGTTGCGACAGACGCCATTAATTTTGCCACGCTGACGGCTGACGTAACCGCCTTCTCACGGCACTTTATGCTGCCCATTTCGCCAATGGTCCAGTTCACGCCACATACTTCTTCGTAAATATTCTGCGTGCGATGCGGCTGGTGTAGCAGAAAAATGAAGATACAGAAAATAAAGTGAGCGGGCATCAGGCTTTCCAATAAAAAATACACTTTCATCCATTCATAGATTGTGTTAGGACAAAAGAGGGCCGGGTTATGGCAGATTATGTGTTTGACAGTTCGACAGTGTTACGTTTAATTTTAACCTGTTGCAATGAAGGTTTGAAAAAAAACGTGCGTGTTTTTGGTTTGAAAAAAAACGTGCGTGTTTTATTGCTTCATTGCGCATCGCGCAGTTTATCACACAGGAGCAGTTTACTGAAAAAAATTCAAAAAAACGATGTCCGCCGTTTCAAAGGACTTTTTTATATGAAGAAATACAAATTCCAATGTCCGACTGATTTACAAGTGAAGTTAGTAAAAAGGCGTTTTTGAAATGAAATAAGAAAATTTGAAGCACATGGTCAAGGCAGAAGAAGAAAAAAAAGAAATGTAACGGTTTTTACAAATTTTTTCAAACTTGCTTAACGCTTGCATTCATTCAACAAACACCAGCTGGCTCATCTTTACATTGATGAATTCTGTAAATAATTATTCAACTACGTGCCCGTAAGCACCTTGTTCGAATGTAAATGTTTTGAAAGTTTGTGCGAAATGTCCACGTGCAAAATATCCGTTGTGCAAAATGTCCTTTGTACTAAATGACCGCTGTGTGAAATGTCCGTGTGTGCGAAAAGTCCGTGTGCCAAATGTCCGTGTGCGAAATACCGTCGAATCATTGGAACCTGTTTCTTTGTGCATTTTTGGCTGACGCTTAACTGCACCGAATAAAACAAAACAAAACAAAAAAACAGCAACTGGCTGATAAAATGCAAGCGAACACCAGTTCATTTGCACCCAGTCAACCTATCGGCCGGCACTGAATTTGTCAATTTCCAACGTCCGACGCTGATTTCTTCGCAGACATCATGTCCACGGCCACCAAGAAGACTGACCAACGTTGTAGCACATCGCAGATCGATGACGACGCAGCCAACTGGGTGCACTCGTTGCTCTGGGCGAATCTGCTGCTCTGGGGCGTCTACGGCGCATGGCCGACACTCGCACACCCGTTCGCCGTTCAATCAACACGTTTGATGTAACATTTGCTGCTCAACATTATATTTGCATTAGTCGCGCACTGAAACGTAAAAGAAAAAGCCATTTTCCATTTCTCTCTTTCAAAACAAATGAAACGCTGCTTTGCACTGCGCCGTTGCCAGTTGTCCACTCACTTTATTCAGTCCAGCGTGTTTCCTTTTGCGACGGCCCTGATGCACCGACGTCTGCTGTTCGTGGCCGTGCCAGCGGCCCTCTGGTGCATGTTGAATGCGTTAGCGATGCTCCCTCCGGGTGTTTGCCCGATCAAATATCAATTCTCGCCCAGAATCGCTACTCGTGCTACTCTCGGGTCAGTATCTCAATCACAATTTCACAATTTGTCTCGGGGTTGAAAGTTTTTTAACCAGCACGCTTCTGACAAATTCAGTTTGATGGCGCATTTGCCATGTGGAACGTGGTTTTTCGTGGACCTTTTGGTGGTAGCTTTCTCGTGTTTGTCGTTCTGCTGTTTTAACGCCGATTGCACGAATAAGTGGGGGGGGGGGTCTAGCGGGCCATGGAATCATATTCTAACTAAGGGTAGGGGGTTGTACAACTCAACAAGGCGCTTCATTTTCACTTAGCAACCATACCCTAATTCCCCCTATTTGCAGCACTTTTAGGGCTTATAAGTCAAAAAACCCTCGATTTTTTTCCATTTTTCGCAAAGTATACCATTTTCAACCAGCATTTTCAACATTGGTGCAAACAAGCTAGGGCTTGAAATAGTGTGCGTTTTGAAGATCTCGCGGAGCTCTTTCACTTACACGTACACTACATAAAGGGACTTTTTCCTATTTTCCGTGGTAAGCTTCGCAAAATTACTTTTTTTGAAAAATTTTGCTATTTTTTGTAAAACATGTTTTTGAGCTCATAAACACAATTTTTTGATTTTCATTTTTAGTTCTACAGGGGGGTTTTCGGGGTCGCTGAATTTGAATCTGAACTTAGATTTTTGCCCCGGGCATTTTTTTGCCCTAAAATTGGGCAAAAACATGTTTTTTTGCGTTTTTCAGTGTTTTTTGTTTTAGTGTTTTAATTTTATGCGTGGATTTTATTTAAAATGCTATTTTATAATAGCTTTACAACCGCTGTACTTGAATCCGTTTTCATATTTTGCAACTGACCACTTGCTTTCACCCAAAAAGGGGTAAAATGTGGATTTTTTGCTTTTTTCATACGTTTTCATTCCACAGTGAAAAAAAAACAATAGAAACAACTTTTAATTTTAATTTTTAATTCTCCAGGGGGGTTTAGAGATTGCGCAATCCGAATCTGACTTTAGATTTTTGCCTCGGGCATTTTTTGCCCTAAAATTTTGCAAAAACATTTTTTAGCGTTTTCCAGTGTTTTTTTTTGTTTTAATTTCTAATTTTAAGTGTGGATTTTTTTAAAAGAATTTTCTAATAGCTTCACAACCGCTGTGCTTGAATCCGTTATTATATTTTGTAACGGACCATTTTCTTTCTCAAAAATGGGTAAAACATGGATTTTTTGCCTTTTTTCAGACGTTTTCGTTTCATAGTAACAAATAAGCTTTAAAACAATCTTTAAAACCACTTTCTAGGAGTACCCGAATGCGCTGAATCTATATCTGTAGTTAAATTTTACAATTGACCCATTATTTACCCTTATAAATGGGTAAAAAATCTTTATTGTGGTTTTTCTGTAGACGTTTTTCTTTTTGTGTGCGAACTACACTTGTAAACTGTTGTTAATTTGTCTCGGGAATTTTCTACGCCGCTGAAGTTGATCTGTTTTTGGTTTTTGAAACTGGTGCTTTTGTTTACCCCAATTTTACCCAGTTGGGTTAAAACTGTCTCTTTCACCTTTTTGTTTGAAACTGACATAGTGAATGGTTATGGCTGAAACGTAAAAGTTATGGCTTGAAATGATGTGCGTTTTGAAGACCTCGCGGAGTTTTTTCACGTACACTGCGTTAAAATCAAGGGACTTTTACATATTTTCGGTGGTAAGCTTTGCAAAATTGCTTTTTTTCGTTTTTTTTTGTTTTTCCTTTAAAAAACATCGTTTTCAAGTAAAACTATCGTAAAACTCGCAAATAACGCCCCTAAAAATAAACAAGCCACCCGAACTAGGGTTTTTGGGTATGCTGAACTCGAATCTGATGTTTATTTTTTTACTCCTTTTTGTGGGTGCTCTAAATTCAGCAATTTTGATACATTTTGCTCATTTTCTCCGCAGTTTTTTTGCTCGATCAGTATTTTGTTGGCGTTTTCAAATGTGATGGCTCTGAAACTTGAAAAAAGTTATTTTGTATATCTAGAGTGTAAAATGATTCAGTTTTCGCGAACAAATTTGCTCATCGACAGATTCGTAACAGACAAGTCCCTTGCTTTTAACGCAGTGTACGTGAAAAAGCTCCGCGAGATCTTCAAAACGCACATCATTTCAAGCCATAACTTTTACGTTTCAGCCATAACCATTCACTATGTCAGTTTCAAACAAAAAGGTGAAAGAGACAGTTTTTACCCAACTGGGTAAAATTGGGGTAAACAAAAGCACCAGTTTTAAAAACCAAAAACAGATCAACTTCAGCGGCGTAGAAAATTCCCGAGACAAATTAACAACAGTTTACAAGTGTAGTTCGCACACAAAAAGAAAAACGTCTACAGAAAAATTACAATAAAGATTTTTTACCCATTTATAAGGGTAAATAATGGGTCAATTGTAAAATTTAACTACAGATATAGATTCAGCGCATTCGGGTACTCCTAGAAAGTGGTTTTAAAGATTGTTTTAAAGCTTATTTGTTACTATGAAACGAAAACATCTAAAAAAGGCAAAAAATCCATGTTTTACCCATTTTTGAGAAAGAAAATGGTCCGTTACAAAATATAATAACGGATTCAAGCACAGCGGTTGTAAAGCTATTAGAAAATTCTTTTAAAAAAATCCACACTTAAAATTAGAACTTAAAACAAAAAAAAACACTGGAAAACGCTAAAAAATGTTTTTGCAAAATTTTAGGGCAAAATATGCCCGAGGCAAAAATCTAAAATCAGATTCGGATTGCGCAATCTCGAAAACCCCCTGGAGAATTAAAAATTAAAATTAAAAGTTGTTTCTATTGTTTTTTTTTCACTGTGGAATGAAAACGTATGAAAAAAGCAAAAAATCCGCATTTTACCCCTTTTTGGGTGAAAGCAAGTGGTCAGTTGCAAAATATGAAAACGGATTCAAGTACAGCGGTTGTAAAGCTATTATAAAATAGCATTTTAAATAAAATCCACGCATAAAATTAAAACACTAAAACAAAAAACACTGAAAAACGCAAAAAAACATGTTTTTGCCCAATTTAGAGGCAAA
The DNA here is from genome assembly GCA_030248135.1 of Theristus sp. LFF4_11. Taxonomy (NCBI): domain Eukaryota; kingdom Metazoa; phylum Nematoda; class Chromadorea; order Monhysterida; family Xyalidae; genus Theristus; species Theristus sp. LFF4_11. The sequence continues at coordinate 23,007 of JASANC010003617.1, read as the reverse complement.
AAAATGCCCGGGGCAAAAATCTAAGTTCAGATTCAAATTCAGCGACCCCGAAAACCCCCTGTAGAACTAAAAATGAAAATCAAAAAATTGTGTTTATGAGCTCAAAAACATGTTTTACAAAAAATAGCAAAATTTTTCAAAAAAAGTAATTTTGCGAAGCTTACCACGGAAAATAGGAAAAAGTCCCTTTATGTAGTGTACGTGTAAGTGAAAGAGCTCCGCGAGATCTTTAAAACGCACACTATTTCAAGCCCTAGCTTGTTTGCACCAATGTTGAAAATGCTGGTTGAAAATGGTATACTTTGCGAAAAATGGAAAAAAATCGAGGGTTTTTTGACTTATAAGCCCTAAAAGTGCTGCAAATAGGGGGAATTAGGGTATGGTTGCTAAGTGAAAATGAAGCGCCTTGTTGAGTTGTACAACCCCCTACCCTTAGTTGGAATATGATTCCATGGCCCGGCACTTCCATACAAACCCCCCCCCCCCCCCACTTTTTCGTGCAATCGGCGTTAAAATATTAAAAATTCTTCGTTTCACGTGAATTCAGGATTCGAAAAAAGTGAAAATCCCAAAAAATTTAAATAAAAAAAAACTTAAAATTTAAATTATTTTTTAAATGCGGAGGAAAATCTGATGTTGGACAAAAATAGATGCATTCGAACCGCGCTGAGTTTGAATATTGCACTTTTAGAACCAAATAAAGCTGTTTTGGTCTTTAAAATTGACAAACACTTACGAAAATTAGCCTCCGACGTCAATTTGTACCAACCTTTTGCAGCATGTGGATCCAAACCCAGGTCATGGTTCTCGTTCCAAATGATTTTTCTGTGTTCCATATTACTTTCTTGAATACTTCAGATAGAAAATGCACCGGTTCACGTTGTTGTTGATGGACCGTTACCTAGAGATGTCAAAAAAAATCCCTTTTTTTAATTTTTTTAAATTTTTTTTTAAACAAAGTTGTTCAGAATTTTTCAGGGAGTCCGAATATCACTGTCTGAGAACCAACCGACTTACCATATGACCCCCACTCATATGGGAGGAGGGTGAAAATTTCAGATTTGGCTTCGGCGATCCCATTTTTCCACCGACGACATCGTGCCTCGTGTTTTGTCTCTCAATTTCCCTCAAATAACAAACAAGCAACTCACCGGTGTGATGGAACTGACGACGACTGACGAGACGACACGAGTCGATCATGTCTCACCAAGGCTAAAAAAGTCGATAAATCGATCCAGAATACCACCTGCAGAGTTGAAGACAATGTCACAAAGTAAAGTCGAAGAAAATTTTTGTTGAACTTTCAAAAAATTATGCCAAAATGCGAAAATGCCAAAATTATGCAAAAAAATTTCGAATAATTAAAAAAATAAAAAAATGCTCATTTTTTTACTTAAAAAATAATAATAAAATTTTTTTTGAAGCTTACATCTCTGCCGTTACCGTTGTCCGTTTACCGCGCTTCTTCGAGACGACAAATCGGCAACAATCAAGAGTTGACAACTGTTTTCTTCACATTTGATGCGTAAAAACAAGGTAATTTACTGCATTTTAGTCCATTAACGAGCTCATGAAACCAACTGCAGAATAGGGTTGTTAAAAAAAACAAAAATCGTCATTTTTGTTTAAAAAAAATTTTTTTTTTAATTTCAAAAATCAAAGTTGTGCTAAATCAATCAGGGAGTCCGAAGAACCACATATGATATGCAAGCGCCGGTATTCATCCAGCAGACCGGTCACCCAGCAGACCGGTCACCCAGTAGACCGGTCACACCCGAGAACTTGTCTGTTAATCGTCTGTTAACACACAGACCACTTGTAATGTGAACTAATAAAAGTTTAGGCTAACGGAGCACTGTAACGACCACTTTGGGTCTCGACACGATCTTTCCTGATTGTCAAGGATTTTTAATGAAATGTGTCTTAAAGCATGAAACACAGTCAAGTACTGAATTTACCCACTGAATTTTTAAATTCAACATTGAACCCATTGAATATTACAACCATGAAGAACGGTAATTATTGTGTCAAGTCATCTGTGGCATCTTGACACTATCTCACAATGACACCACGATTTTCTCCAGTTAAGGCTTGCGAAGCCTTAGGACACCTACAGAACTTCTTCATTGCTCCGGTGTGAGACGTAATTTTCTTATTGCACAGCTCCTTTATGTTGGCAACACAATTCTGTAAGTGCCTAAGGCTTCGCAAGCCTTTATCAAGAAAAATTGAGACAAAATCTGTCCCAAGGGTACAATAGTTGGGTTTCAGAGCTAATGCTTGATGATCAGGGAACATCGTGTCAAGACCCAAAATAGTCGTTACCGTACTCTGATAGCCCAAACTCAGTATTTCACTCCACAAGTTGCATGTTAACAGACAACAGAACGAAGTTCTCTGATGTGACCGGTCTACTGGGTGACCGGTCTGCTGGATGAATACCCAAGCGCCTCCCGAATGACTCCCGTATGGCGGAACTTTGCAGATTTTGTTTTGGTGACCTCAATTACCCCTTTTCCAAACCGTCACCATGCCTCTTCTTGTGTTTTGACCTCCAAAACGTCACTAATTGTCCCCAGCTAAACTAATGCTAAAGTGAAGACAAACATACCGCCTTGAAATTCGATCAATTCTTCTGATGGTGTCGCGACGACACGACACGAAGCAGCAACCAGACAACGTAGCGCTTGCAAACGGAGCAGCGAGCACAATCGGACGCTCTGCGAGGCGAATCGTCACCTTATCTGCATCGGAAATGGTGGGCCAAGCATTGGGACTAGGGTTGTTAAAAAAACAAAAATCGTCATTTTTGTTTTTTTTTAAAAAAAAAAATTTTTTTTTTTAAAAAAAATTTCAAAAATCAAAGTTGTGCTAAATCAATCAGGGAGTCCGAAGAACCACATATGATATGCAAGCGCCTCCCGAATGACTCCCATATGACGGAACTTTGCAGATTTTGTTTTGGTGACCTCAATTACCCCTTTTCCAAACCGTCACCATGCCTCTTCTTGTGTTTTGACCTCTAAAACGTCACTAATTGTCCCCAGCTAAACTAATGCTAAAGTGAAGACAAACATACCGCCTTGAAATTCGATCAATTCTTCTGATGGTGTCGCGACGACACGTCACGAAGCAGCAACCAGACAACGTAGCGCTTGCAAACGGAGCAGCGAGCACAATCGGACGCTCTGCGAGGCGAATCGTCACCTTATCTGCATCGGAAATGGTAGGCCAAGCTTTGGGACGCTCAAAAACTTCATCGCAGATGTTGTCGAAGCGTAAAATCAGTCGGTAAAACGGTCCAAAATCGACTGCTAAAGGTTTTACGAGGTATAATCAAAGAAAATTTTTGTTGAACTTTCGAAAAATTGTGCCAAAATTGAGGTTTTCAGAGCATATTAGAGGAAAATTTTTCGAATTTTTTTAAAAAAAAAAAATCGGCATTTTTGTTTTTTTTTTAATCACTTTTTTTTTTAAAAAAAAATTTTCATTTTTGTTTAACAACCCTAATTGGGACGCTCAAAAACTTCATCGCAGATGTTGTCGTAGCCTAAAATCAGTCGGTAAAACGGCCTAAAATCGACTGCTAAAGGTTTTACGAGGTATAATTTAATATACTTTATAATATTTTATACCGTATAATCAAAGAAAATTTTTGTTGAACTTTCGAAAAATTGTGCCAAAATTGAGGTTTTCAGAGCATATCAGAAGAAAATTTTTCGAATTTTTTTTCAATCGGCATTTTTGTTTTTTTTAATCACTTTAAAAAAAAAATTTCATTTTTGTTTGACAACCTTACTGCAGAAGCTTCTGTCGGTATCTGGACTTTGCTCGTCGATCTTTGAGTTTGACCTGAAAGTAGAAATTGTGAAAAAAATTCTGCCACAAAGTCCACACGAAACTCTGGGCAAAAAAAGCATAATGTCAGTTTCTGTGGAAAGTGTCTCAAACGCAATTTCAGATGAAAGTACAATTTTGGTGGCCAAAAAATTCCGTTTTTTAGTTAATTAAAAAAAATTTAATTTAAAAATTCCCGATTAAAAAATCCTGTTTCTGCCACTGCCTTCCCAGATTCAAAATGAAAACAACACTAACAGACAAACTAATAAAAACAAACATCAAAAGAAACTGCCTTTTGTTTGGTTGTTGGCTTACGACGGCGACGAACGGACGAACGTTCCTGTTTGCGCGCGAATTTGCCCGTAAAACTACAAAGCTAAACCGGAGCTGGAGCTGATCCCTGATCCCAATGTTTCACCCCTTCAACAAAGCTGTCAATCAAGGCACTTTCACTTTGTTAAAAAGGCTTCACTTAGGATTAGGATTAGGTTTAGGATTAGGAACCTACAACGACTTCATTAGGATTAGGATTGGGCTTAGGATTAGGAACCTACAACGACTTCATTGAAACCGAACTAAACAACAAAACAGACTGTAAACTTGGCTTTGGTTTAGTAATGTAGGCAAAGCAAATATTCGGCACGGAAATGCTGTGAAACATTTGGATGTACAGCGTGCCTTTTCCAAAATGCTTTTCAGTTTACACGCTAAAATTTCGCGCATGCGAAACTATGAAACGAGCTACTAATTGCATTCACAAGTCTCAATCTCATGCATCTTTTATTATGATCTTTATGCTTTTATTCGAGATATCTTTCTTAATGCGACATAATATATGATTTTTAAAGTTGCCAGGGAACGAATTACTGTCAATCATCAAATGAAAAATCCAGATTTATCACATTATTTCTTTCTTGTTAAACACGTTCTAACACCGGATGAAACCTTCCAAGTTTTATCAACACGAGAAAGTCATGTGGTATCGTGCGGGCATACGGTTCGTGATCTTTTTCATCTAAAACAACAGCAATAGGAAATAAAAGAGCTTTACTTGTACAAGTAGTTCTGTGGTACATGTGGTATGTACTTTTCAACTGGTTGTTTATTTTATCCCTCGTGACCCGGTGCGGTCGCGGTCAGTAGCGAAAGTGCGGGGGGGGTGGGGGGGGGGTCCGCCCCCCTCAGCCGAAAATCCTGCCCGTGCACGGGCAGATACCCGTGTACCCCCCGTCCCCCCCTTTACCTCGACACGGGTACTAGACTCCCCCCACCCCCCTCCGCGAGAAAACACGGGATCGCACCCCCCCTCACGGTGGTCAATCTCATCTCAATTTTTTCCAAAAATACCGTAATTTTTGCATTTTTCTTGACGTTTGTGTCTGTCCCTGCATAGACTTTGTTGTTTCTGACCAAACAAGCAGCTTGTTTGCACAAAATATTCTGTATTTTACAAGAATTTCTGTGTTTTTCTAATGCAAAAATTTGGTATTACCCGTGCGATCCCGTGCACCCCCCCCCCCTCACGAAATTTTTCTGCCAGTGCACCCCCCCCCCTCAGGAAAATTTGCTGCCCGTGCACCCCCCCCCTCACCGAGAAGGCACCTGACCCCCCCCCCCACTAAACTTAGGCAAACACCCCCCCCCCTCACCCGAGGTCCCGCTTTCGCTACTGGTCGCGGTGTACTTTGATGTAATCAGATAAAATAAACCTGTTCACACAATTGCTGCCGAATTGAAATCTGCAAAATTCTTTCACACAGTGCAGATCCAGTTTCACCCTCGTGGCAGCGCGTCAGTGGTCAGTTTTATAAAAGTGAGTAGTGTTCAAAAAGTGAGGAGTTTTACTCCAGGGTGTTCCAAAAGTTAGATCATGACAAAGTCCAATTGAATGATTGCACCGAAAGTTTTTTTTTGAACAAAGATCCATATTGGATTGATATTTCTGCAAAATTCAGTGAATTAATTAACTTTTGCGGTTCACCTCCCCATTAATGTATCCAGACTTTGTGTCACGGTCTGACTTTTGCAACACCCTGGAGTAAAACTCCTCACTTTTCAGACACTCCTCACTTTTATAAAACTTACCACAGACGTGCGCTCGGCTCGCATGATCGAGCCCTGCCCGAAAGGTGTATACAATGACCTAGGGTTAGGGGGGAAAAAATCCGGTTTTTTTACAAAAAAAAATTTTTTTTTAATTTTTTTACAAGTTAGGTTTGTTCGAAGCGTCTCGTCGAGCTGAGTTCATCTAGACTATTTTCTGAACGATCCGGAAAACTATAAGAGCGAAAATCGTGTTTTATTGAAATTATGTCCATTTCATAGAGGGAAAGTTGCATTTTCAACAGTAAAACAGGACAATTTTTGACGTGTACTTGAATATTGAACCGTTCTTAGTTGTTCCTCTTTAGAAAATTACCAAAATTTGACTGTGTTCAAAAATTCCTGTTTGCTGTAGCTAAGTCGGCAACCCCTGTCGACCCGGTCGCCCCCCCCCCCCCAAGACACTTACTTTCAGGTTCAACCAGCTATGCTATCTGCCACATGGCGAGAGCCCACTCTTCAAATCATCGTATCGAAAACACGTACATGATATCGCGATCACGTTGAGGGCAACTGACAGACGCAAGTTTAACACGTTAGTTTAGCTCAGCACGCAAGTTTTAACATGTGGCCATGTTATCGGGTATCTGAAAAACGGTCGTGTGATGTGGTATTAACCAACATCTCCGCTCCAATTGTTTAACAATATATCGCACAACTCCATTGTAGACCTATAACATACGCCAATCAACAAGATATCATGTTCATCTCATGGCCTACCGACTGAAAAACAGGTTCTAAGTTATTTTTTATTTTTTTTTAATTTTAATTATACGCGCGCCGGTTCCGGAAACCCGAAGGTACCAAACTCCGGCGGAGACGGGCAATTACTGCCCCGAGCCCAATTTTACCCTCGGCTCAGGAGGGAATGGACCATCAGATGTTTGTTGGTCACTCTAATTTTCCACGAGTACCGTAAAGTCTTGCATATAAGGTTCCTCCCACTTATAAGACCCCCACCAAAAAGTGGGCGGAGTGTCACACGGCGGGAAACCAAAAAATTCAAAATTTTGACTTGGTCAAAATCCTACCCCGTTTATAAGGCCCGGAATTCATAATGTTCGGTTTATAAGACCTCCTCCCACTTATAAGGTTGTCACACGAAATTCCACTTTTTTCAGAAATTTTTGATTTTCAAATTTATATAAGGAGACCTTATATGCAAGACTTTACGGTATGTCTTGTCCACAGCGAGGTTCGAGCCGGGTACCTACAGAACTGAAGGCCGAAGTTCTACCGCTACGCCATGGACGTGACTACTTTTGCAGAAAGTTGCAAGAAAACGATTTCTGAAACGATATTTCAATTCAGTTAAGTCATTTCAACGCTAAAAATTGACTCTATAAGTCATCCAAATCGAAAAACATAGAGTACGTCGGTCAAAATGACCAAATAATGACATTTACCTAAGCACACAAAGAAGTTGGGAAGAAAATTTGGTTTGAACTTTCAAAAAATTATGCCATAAATCGAATTTTCAGAGCAAAGTAAAAGAAAAATTTTTCAAATTTTTTTTAAGTTTGAAAAAAAAATCCAAATTTAAAAAAACAAAAAAAATAAAATAATTTTTTTTTTCAAAGCCCCTAACCCTAATACAGTCCATCTGGAAAATATATGCAACATGACGCAAACATGACGTGATGACCAACCAATCAGCGCTGAGAACTGCTCATGATTAACCAGTCAGCGTTGAGAGTTGCTATGACCAACCAATCAGCTAGTTGCATATGTTAGCGAGATAGACTGTAAGCAATTAATGACAAACAAAACTGAATGGGCGCCCTATTGGACGGCGTTCTGTACGTTTTTCTGGGTTAGCCCTGGCTAAAAACATCGCCTTAAAATCACTGTTCTCGTTCGTTCGTTCGTTCGTTCTCCTGCATCGCCGTCATCTAGCTGGAAATCTTTCAACCTTTTACCAAAAAGTCCGAAACCCTGACAGAAAACAAACAACGAACATTGATTTAGGCGATGCTTTAGACAGAACTAACCAAGAAAACAGTACAGAGTTTTCTCCGTCATTAAGTACCGACACACACACCCCACCCTCGGTTGGCTTTCATCCCCCAGACCACAATCACTAGTCTAACGCGCCAGTACCCCGGTCTCGATTTTGACTTCCCTGTTTTTTTCCGGTCCGGGATCCGGTTTCCGGGTTTTACCTAAACAAAATCCGCACGTCCTCCCACAGTTGCGTCGCATGTAATCTGATCGCACATTGCATTCGCCCCTCCAATATCGGTACAGGCACATTGGATCCTCCATTCGCTTGCCCGTCTCGACGTCCCACGGCGTCGTCATGCTGAACTCGCACAACGTCTTCGGGATTCGTTCTGTTTATATTTTGTCAGTGCAAAAAAATATTGTGTGACTGATATGGTAAAAGAAACAAAAAGGAACAAGCGTATGTACCATCGCAAAAAGCGCATGTCTTCTCGCAGTTCACCCGGACCCACGGCTCATAGTGCGGATGTCGACAGTAGCCGCGTTGTTTGTAATAATCGCACCACGTGTGCTCGTGACTCGTTTTGCAAAGGTAGATCAACTTGCCGTAATCTGGAGTCGTTTGAAAATGCCATTGTTATAGAAACAGCAAATATCGTCACTGCTGTGACAGATTACCTAGTTAGTTTGTTAATCGTTTGCTCGCTGGTTATTTTTGGTCTTAATACGAGTTCAAACAAAACGCAACTTTTCTTACACAGACGTGGCTCTCTATTTTCTAATACTGCTTCTGGGAGTCATCACAAAAAAATAAAATAAAACCACGATGGGCTGAATACAAAATCTGGTACCGTATTAGCTCCAATAAACCCCCATGGGGAATTAGTACGTCAGCGACTTTTAGGGGTGGGGGTTTATTGGTGGGGGAGGGGGGGGGGGGAGGGGTTATTTACAAACAAATTCTGGGGGTGGGGGTTTATTGAAAAATGACAAAAATACCTTTGCATGGCAGGCAAGAAAGTCGCAGAAAATTCTACTCTACAAAAAAATTCTTTTTATAACAGCCTTTTGTAATGAAATTATCATTAACTCATCCATTTGGGGCCTTTGGTAGCACAATTTTCATCATTTTCACTGGAACCAGGAACCAGCCACTGAATTCGCTGGGTATGTGTTTCAAACAGGTTTTCAATAATCCTTCATGGGGGATTATTTGTGGGGGGTGGGATTATTCGGAAACTTGTCGTGGGGGTGGGTGTTTATTGGTGGAGGGGGGGATTAATGGTGGGGGGGGGGGTTTAATGGGGGTAATACGGTATTAGTTTTTCTGTTTTTTTACTTTTTCTTCATCTTCATTTTTGATTTTCATACCTGTTCTGACAACGAGATACCCATCGTCAATCAGATGTGTTAATGGACCACAAAATGTTTTGACCATCATCAGATAGGTGAATGCCAGTGTCAAAACGGAACGCATTTTTCGCAATTAGCCGAACATTTTTTCTGTTCATGCGAGTTTTCTAAAAAACTTCTAAAAGTAAAAAAAATGGTGCAGGGATTTAAAATCTCAACACTATCTGCAACTTTTTTGATTCAACAACTGTGTCGCTAAGTAAAAAAATCCGGGAAAAAAAGTTTTTTGTGTCTTGTTTTTGTTTGGTTGCTGACGTTTTTATTTTTTCACACTCATTCCATTGTCACTGCAGCATCTGATTAAAATGAAATGGTGCCGACCTTGGGATGTTTTTATGGGGAAGGTGTGACACGCGCTACATATCTGTCTTATTTGAAATCCCGCTGTCCTTTAACAAGAAATTACACGCCGGTTTTTATGGTCTTTTTGTAATTTTAATTGAATAAACACCGCGGAAAAACAAAAAAACACGAAAATATAGCATATGCTGGTATCCATCCACATTCACACACACGTAAAATGTAGAAATGTGTCACATTAAAATTAACCGGTTTAGTTGGAAATCACAAAATAAAGTGGCACTTTACAGTCGCCGAAAACGGAACGTTTATCAACATTTGTCACACGCAGAAGTAACTTAATGATAAAGGATGAGCCGATTGTTTGAACGACAGAAACGATGCAGTGACATAGGATAAGGAAAGGATTTTGTTTTATCGGCTTAATAAAGGTTGAGGCTATGTGGGCGTTAGAAATGACAAAAAAACACCATCGATCTGCATGAAATGAGAATTCGTTTTGCTGCATCTTGAGAAAAAATTGTTTTGTCGACAGTGCAAGTATGTGAAGGAAGTGTGAAAAGCTGAAATCGAAGTGTCGGTTGTTCAAAATCGAAAAAACACGGCTTGTCAAGAAAAAAAAACAGAATCAAGAACGTTCCAATCACTCAGTTGTTCTCCTCGAAGAACACCGCTCCACTGGTGGTCACCGTGGTCAACGGCGACGGCCCACTATGAAACTGACACACCGAATCAGCAATGTAGAAGGAGAACGCCGAACAGTTCGCGGCCGTGTGGCACAATTCGGCGCAGTGCATGTCGGAGCTGACCGAAATATTTGTGCCGACCAGTTGCACGTTGGACGCCTGATCGTATTTGCCGACGTAGTAGCTCGACGTGTGGTTTTGGGCTGAAAAGTGCACAACGAATTCCAGTTGATTCACTGGTTTTCAGAGCAGAATTCTTAGGAACCTGTGTTCCGCAATGTCAGAAAGTACATTTGTGGAAACGGTATCTGGCGAAAACACAGTCACAGTTAGTCAGTTTCACTCTGCAGTACCACCGAATGCATTTCAGCGCAAATTCAACAAAATAAGAAAGCGAATAATGTCGGATTATCTTTCAACATAACATAATGAAATAGAATTAAAAATTTTCATCGAGTAACTGAAATGATCTTACCAAAAACAGAAGTGATAAATGCAACCAAAATTGTCCACGGTAACAGTTTATAGCAAAACGTCGCCATATTGTTGAAATTTCCGCTCTTTTTTAAAAATTGAAATTGAAAGCTCTGAAAAAAAATTCAAAATTAGAAACCAACAAGATATTCAATCCAAAGCGGACGACAACAACCAACATTGGTTTGCATTGTATGTCGATGAAAGTTCTATTGGGCGCATCAGCGTTTCCAAGCAACCAGACGAGAACGAGAGTCCTCACGACTTTTGCTTTGTTTGCACATGTGTTTATGACACCGCACCGCAGCATCAATTTCATGATATGTCGTGTTGGATTAAACTACATACGGTACGTTGGCAATTTAAAAAATGAACCCCTATCCAACGACCATCATTCATTTTTTTTGACAGAAATCAGCCTTCTGGGCGATATCAAGTGCAAAACCGACCACTACAAAACATTCAGCACAAAAAGCTTTTCAGGAAAACCAGAGCGATTTTGTTTGTCCAAAGTTCTCCCATGGGGACAAGAACTTCTTCTGCCTCCAAAACTGTCTTCATAACACGTGTGATTGAAGCCAACTAAACTGCCTAATTCGAATAAGCGGTGTAAATATTATGGCCGGATAAATAAGGCAGTCCTTGTATTCTCCATCAAGGTGGAAGCAGTCACAGACAAGGAGTTGTGTTTTTCAAGAATGCTTCCAATCGTAAGTGTATCAACGTTTTGTATGAATATGGATATCTAATCTGGATATAAGCTGTAGGCTATCCTAGTTTTTTGCATAAAAACACTATCCGATTTTGGTGTTTCAAGTTTTGCTGTTCGCTGTGGTTGATTGTTTTATTTCCTGGTTGATTCATTTCAAACGGCGGATAAACCACAGCAAATACCCCAAAAAACCACACACTGAAAATTTTTGAAAAAATGAACCGGAAAACAAAAAAAGACACCAAAGATTAAAGCAAACAAAACACAGAAAAAACACACCGCAGGCCAAAAAGTTGCAGGGCTAAGCGAGAATAAAAAACGAAAAACGAGTGAAAAACAAAAAAAAACAAAAGAAACAAGAAAGGGGATACAGAAAGATAAATTGGTAAAACACGCACTTATTCAAACAAAACGTTGATGCACTACAAAAAAAGCGAGCTCCCTGAAAAAAAGAATAAATTGACAAGATTTAGGAAACGGTAGAAGTGACAACTGATTAAAAAATGGACGCTTTCACTGACGACGACGCTGAAAACGAAAAGACGAAGAATGAAGAAGCGCACGCGGACAGCGAACAGGAGCAGGCCGACGAAACTCACAACAGCCACAGGTCCGTGTCCGCGTCAGAGAATGAAGAGACAGACGAACCAAAGAAACCAACAACCCTGAAATTGAGAACCACAAAACGAAAACCGAAATCGATTCAAAAGGTGGTCCGTTGTTTCTGCGGCAAGAGATTCGCGAATTCGTCCGCATTGGAGCGTCACAAAAAAAGCCACCTTGACGATCCGTCAGACTTTCAGCACAAATGTGCACAATGCGAGAAAACGTTCAAAAATGCGGAAGCGTTGAGAAAACACGCTCAGCGACACGATAAACAGGTGCGCGTTTTTGGTGTGTTTTTTGAAGATTGTTGCTTGTTAGAGATTGTAGATTAAAGAGATTGTAGATGTGTTGATTTGTGCCTTATTCTCAGTTGGCTGCTGTTCTGCGCCGCCAGCAGCATTCCGTGATTTTTTTACTTGTTCGCGCACCGGTTCCGGAAACCCAAAGGTACCAAACGGGCAATACTGGCCCGAGCCCAATTTACCCTCGGCTCTGGAGGGAGTAGACCATTAGATCTTGTTGGTCACTTTAGTTTGTCCATTGTGTGTCTTGTCCGCAGCGAGGTTCGAACTTTCCACCTACAGAAACAGAACGGTAGGCGAAAGCGCTACACCTGCGCTACAGACGCAACATTTACATCTCTTCTCCACTCCGTGTTAGGGGTGGTAAAAAACGGTTTTTTTCAAATCCATGTATATAAAACGGTTTTTTATACCGCGTCCGGTTCTTCAAACCCGGTTTTTTTACCGACCCAGTATTTGAAGAATCCTGTGATTGCGACAATTTCTGGTACTCTGATTTTACGCAAACCGCTGAATAATGAGTAAAAAACCACAATTCTAGCCAGAAACTGTATGTGTTTCAATGGAAACGTATTCCAATCTTGATTTTATTTGAATCGGTGGCGCTAAGTTTGAAACAAAAAAAAAACTAACGCAAGACAGATTGATATTTGAAACAGCAAGGAATGTGATACATGCAAATCAATTGAACTGACACGATCGAGAGATATGTAACTGCACAACAATTTCACCGCGTTTCTAAATAAAAGATCACCGAAAGACAAAAAGAATCACGAACCCGCACAGACGAAAGAAGTGAACCAAGAACAAAATTGAAAGAGCAAAAAATCAGATGGAGATTCGGGTCACTATAACCAGTACAACAGCACGACGACATCACCAACAAAACTTTGAGCAATTTCCGAGTTCAAAGACACAAAATTTCAGGAAATTTGACTGAATAAATATAAGCAATTCACCCGATTTTTGTCTATCCATCATCATCATCATGAGTATCATCAATGCAGCCGTCACCATCATCATCAGTGAAGTCGTCATCAGAGCTATCCACACAATTTGCCGATGCAAGCGCAGCAATGTTCTCAGTGGCAGCAGCTGACGCTGCCGACGGGGACTGCGAATCCGTGCTGTCGCAGTTTGACAGCAACGATTCCGTGCTGTTGCCAGCAACACTTGACACGGGTCTCAGGGTGCTTTATTTATACCAAGAGCGTGAATTGTGTTCTCCGGAACATCAAGTTATGAAGTGGCGAAAATGAAAATTGAAATGGATATGCGGAATACAGTGCATTTTGAGTGATTTCAAAAATTGAAATTTGGGTCCTTCGGCGGTATAAAAAACCGAAAAAAAACCAAAATTTACGCGGTAAAATATCGGTAATTTATTTTGGCCATTTTTTGGCGCTGGTATAAAAAACCGTTTTTCATACCGTTTTTTATACCGAAAAAAACCGTTTTTTATACCGACCCACCCCTACTCCGTGTTTGCGCAAACTTCTGAGTCTGACTGCCAAGTACCATGCCATAATGTGATTCGCAGTTACCTACTTATTGTGAATAATACGTTTTTTTTCGCGTTCCACTGTCGCTCCACACACAACTCCCATCCACAAACATTTGCAGTTCGCGTGCGAGACGTGCGGCCCCCCCCCCCCCCCCCCCCCCCCCCCCCCCCCAAAACCAAAAAAAAAAAAAAAAACAACAACAAAAAAAAACAAAACCCCCCCCCCCCCCCCCCCACCCCCCCCACCCCCCCCCAACCCCCCCCCCCCCCCCCCCCCCCCCCCCCCCCCCCCCCCCCCCCCCGCCACCCCCCCCCCCCAACACGCACCCCAACACACCCCCCCCCCCCCCCCCCACCCCCCCCCCCACCCAAGGCGGTTTTTTGTTTTTTTTTGTTTTGGTTTTTGTTTTGGTCTTTTTTTGGTTTTATTATCACCCACACACACACCCCACACCCCCCCCCCCCCCGGGCCCCCGAGAGCCCAATTTAGAAATAGCCAATCAGCATACTAGTTGTCTATGATCTGCAGCACAGTGGGACTGGTCATATAGGCCCAATCAAATTCGCCTACTCGTACGTCGACGTATACTTCATTATCTAAAAATGCGTGAGACGCATATAAAAGGAGGAATATGGCCTTGTGTAAGCAGTGAAAGACTTGGCTCGACAACGCTTTTCAAGTCTCTGATGTGGTACACACGGATACAAGTACATAAGAGTCATATTTTTGCGCCGTTTATTTATGATTTCGGTTGCACATGGCAACCCTCGTGCTTTGTATTGTAGACAAATGACCTTTCACATTTGCGGATTTCGGGCATTTAGCGACCACTAAAACTACTAAAATAACAATCAGACTTTAGCTCGCTGACACTGGTTTGTTCAGGACAAATTGTATCGCAGAAGCATTGCGGAACGCAAGGTCTCCTGTGGCAAAGGCAATGACTCACGGGACAGACGGTTTATCCTGCCACACTAGTTGAAGGTGACACCGGTAAAAAAGGTGAAAATCAACGGAAGACAACTCCTTTTTGTCACTGGTGCTGGTGTGTACACAGCGGTGCGTACGTTAACAACAACGAAAAAGCTACATGCAACAATGTTTTGCAATCTCTAATTTTTCTGTTTTTGCACAGAATTTACAGAATTTCGCACATGGCGTGATTTTAGATTAAATCGAAGAGAACAATTAAAAAATAACTTCAAAGTTTTACGCTTTTCAGCAAAACGAAAACGAAAACGAAAACTTTCGGATTCGCTGCCCTCCGGGGATATAGCGACCGCAGGCCACCGAAACCGAAATCGGGCTAAGATCACTGGTGCCCCCAGGACAGAGCGGGGCTTAGAGGCTGCCCCCCTCACATGCCGAGGGTATTGGTTCCACGGGATGGTGAGCCGTCCATTCCCCAATCCCACCGGAGTTTGGTACCTTCGGGTTTCCGGAATCGGTGGGGGGCGTGCTTCAAAAAAAAACAAACGCGGCGCAAAAATATGACCCTTATGTACTTGTATCCGTGTGTACCACATCAGAGACTTGAAAAGCGTTGTCGAGCCAAGTCTTTCACTGCTTACACAAGGCCATATTCCTCCTTTTATATGCGTCTCACGCATTTTTAGATAATATTCTGACTTTTACATAAGCCCCGAAGGTCGGACCAAAATCACAATTCGTTGGTCACACATTCTTCTAAACCCCAGACAACTCAGGTTTTTCATTTTTCGTTTTTTAGGCCGATTTCTCCTATGCCATTTCTACGGCCGATTCCCCAAAATCGTCACGATTCAGTACCTAGAATCGCTCACAAAAGAAAAACTGACCCAAAAGCCGTGATCGGCGTAATGAATTACCATGGAAAACACCGTTTTCTTGTTTTTCATTTCTGGACCGGTTTCGCTAAATTCCACGGCCGATTCACCATAAATCGTCACGATTCAGCATCTAGAGTTGCTCACACAAGAAAACTAACCCAAAATCCGTGATCAGCACATTGAATTACCCTGGAAAAACCGTTTTCTCGTTTTTCATTTCTGGACCGATTTCGCCAATTTCCACGGCCGATTCGCCCGAAATCGTCACGATTCAGTATCTAAAGTTGCTCACGTAAGAAAACTAACCCAAAATTCGTGATCAGCGGATTGAATTACCCTGGAAAACACCCTTTTCTTGTTTTTCGTTCCTGGACCAATTTCGCCAACTTCCACGGCCGATTCGCCCGAAATCGTCACGATTCAGCATCTAGAGTTGCTCACGTAAGAAAACTAACCCAAAATTCGTGATCAGCGCATTGAATTACCCTGGAAAACACCCTTTTCTTGTTTTTCGTTTCTGGACCGATTTCGCCAACTTCCACGGCCGATTCGCCCGAAATCGTCACGATTCAGCATCTAGAGTTTCTCACGTAAGAAAACTAACCCAAAATTCGTGATCAGCGCATTGAAATACCCTGGAAAACACCCTTTTCTTGTTTTTCGTTTCTGGACCGATTTCGCCAACTTCCACGGCCGATTCGCCCGAAATCGTCACGATTCAGCATCTAGAGTTGCTCACGTAAGAAAACTAACCCAAAATCCGTGATCAGCGCATTGAATTACCCTGGAAAACACCCTTTTCTTGTTTTTCGTTTCTGGACCGATTTCGCCAACTTCCACGCCCGATTCGCCCGAAATCGTCACGATTCAGCGTCTAGAGTTGCTCACGTAAGAAAACTAATCCAAAATTCGTGATCAGCGGATTGAATTACCCTGGAAAACAGCCTTTTCTTGTTTTTCGTTTCTGGACCGATTTCGCCAATTTCCACGGCCGATTCGCCCAAAATCGTCACGATTCAGCATCTAGAGTTACTCACGTAAGAAAACTAACCCAAAATTCGTGATCAGCGCATTGAATTACCCTGGAAAACACCCTTTTCTTGTTTTTCGTTCCTGGACCGATTTCGCCAATTTCCACGGCCGATTCGCCCAAAATCGTCACGATTCAGCATCTAGAGTTACTCACGTAAGAAAACTAATCCAAAATTCGTGATCAGCGGATTGAATTACCCTGGAAAACAGCCTTTTCTTGTTTTTCGTTTCTGGACCGATTTCGCCAATTTCCACGGCCGATTCGCCCAAAATCGTCACGATTCAGCATCTAGAGTTACTCACGTAAGAAAACTAACCCAAAATTCGTGATCAGCGCATTGAATTACCCTGGAAAACACCCTTTTCTTGTTTTTCGTTTCTGGACCGATTTCGCCAACTTCCACGGCCGATTCGCCCGAAATCGTCACGATTCAGCATCTAGAGTTGCTCACGTAAGAAAACTAACCCAAAATTCGTAATCAACGCATTGAATTACCCTGGAAAACACCCTTTTCTTGTTTTTCGTTTCTGGACCGATTTCGCCAATTTCCACGGCCGATTCGCCCGAAATCGTCCCGATTCAGCATCTAGAGTTGCTCACGTAAGAAAACTAACCCAAAATCCGTGATCAGCGCATTGAATTCCTACGGACTAGACCTTTTCCTATTATTTTTAGTAGCACAGAAACAATTTGTAAGAGTGAAAAACTGATACCCAGTCAAAATGCTACGAACTTTCAAAAAATGCACAATTTTAACTTAAAAAAGTGCCCGGGCAAAAAAATAAACCAAATTTTTAAAATCTTCGGATGAAATTGCCCCAGGAATCTTTTTTATTCGACTGTGAAGGTGTCGTAGCTAAAAATTGAAAGGGCGAACACTTGAAACCAGGAAAAATCCTTTGAAATTTAAAAAATGCCAAAATTTTGCCTCAAACAAGGG
Organism: Theristus sp. LFF4_11; assembly: GCA_030248135.1. Classification (NCBI taxonomy): domain Eukaryota; kingdom Metazoa; phylum Nematoda; class Chromadorea; order Monhysterida; family Xyalidae; genus Theristus; species Theristus sp. LFF4_11. Next base: position 5,341 of record JASANC010003617.1, on the reverse strand, counting down.
TTGGGGCAAAAAATTAACCTGATTTTCAAAAATTTCAGATGAAATTACCCTAGGAAACTTTTTTGTTGGACTCTGAAAGTGTCGCAGGTAAAAATTGAAAGGGCGAACACTTGAAACCAGGTAAAAACCCTTCGATTTTTGAAAAATGCCCAATTTTTTACCCAAAAAAGGGGTCGGGGCAAAAAATTAACCCAATTTTCAAAATCTCCAGGTGGAATTACCCCAGGAAACATTTTTGTTCGACTGTGAAAGTGTCCCAGGTAAAAATTGAAAGGGCGAACACATATGATTACATACCAGAAAAAAAAATACCAAGGAAAATAAGTAACACTGTTTTCAGAATAGGTTTTTCGTCTCTACAGCGCATGAAAAGTAGTCCGATGAAAATTTTTTCGCGGCTCAGAACACAACTTTGGGTGTTCGTTTCGTGTGCACCAGAGCAGCTTTGTAGCTTATAGTATGCTCGCTGCACGCAGCGAGCAATTTTGGAAAAAGCGCGCTGGGGTATAACGGCTCATATAATGCGTGATGCGCTGTCCGCTCGCTGGCGCTCGCTCGCGCATCCGCATGATAAGTATCAATCATAAATCATCACAATTCAACTTCAATCAATTCCCGGTCTTGTTTTTCATTTGCCAGGCATGTTCGCATGCGGCCAGTGCGATGCGACCTTTGAGTCGGTGTCATTTCGACGAATTCACGTGAAATTAATGCACACAGTTGGAAATGAGCCAGCGAATAATGCAACGGTATATGATTAGCAGTTTGAGCACTCAGTTTACTACTGCACGATTAACCTGACGCTGATTGATTGTTGTTTGTTTTAAGTGGGAAATTTTAAATTTAAAATGTAAAATATTATTGCACGGCCCTCGTCTGATGCAATCAGTCCGTGAGGAGCTAGCTAGTGGTCAGTTTGAATGCGGAACAAGAGATTAGCGTTTGTCTAAAACATTTTGCGGCTAAGATTGCACCGTATTTTGAGTCATTTTTCAATTAAGAATTGTTTCATGTTGTTCAGCTAGCAGATGTTATTTCAGCGTTTTGTTCCAACCCTAAAAAAGTGGCGAAACCAGAAAAACACCGCAAATGCTCACTTCACCTAATCGATCACAGGGAATTTCCCCCCAAAAAACAACAACAACAAAAAACCAGTCGTCAGCACTGGCGCATTTTCTCGCAACTCAACTTTTCCAGTGCCCCGACGCCGCGCCGGCAGTCGCGGGTCGCCGGTGTCGTTTCTGCGGGCGCATCTACGAGTACCGCTCGCAGTTGGCCCGCCACGAGGCGACCCACTCGCACCGGAAACACCAGTGCACCCAGTGCGGTAAACTGTTTCGCACGGCGGGGTGTCTGCGCAATCACGGTCGCACGCACACGAAACCGCACCGCTGCTCAAAGTGCTCGAAGCGGTTCGCTGAGGTGCGGTGCGGGAAAGCGGGTCGCGCGGGCGTTTGTGTTCTTTTTGGTCGTTACTCTTTGTGGTGGGTGACACCAAATGGGTCGATTCCTTTCCGATTGTTCTCTCATTTCTCATTCAAATTGGAGGGTCAAATTGAAGACAGCGAGAGAGATTGACGGTTATGATTGTCAGCCTGAAAAACGGTAAAAATCACATGGCTTAACAAACAGCGTAGCTCATTGGGTGACTGTGTTTCTTCTGAGGACACTTCACTTCTGAGCATCTATCTGGTGAAACCACAAACAGCGGCCTTCCAAGTATTCAGAGACCGGTGATCCTTGCCCTGGCTGGTTTGGCGAGACGTTTCATGAATTTTTCAAATTTCCAGGCCGACGAACTGCACGCGCACATCGCGGCCGTGCACGCGAACGCACCGGAAACGCCGCACGAGCCGATACCGTGCGGCTATTGTGCCAGTCAGTTCAAGACGATCTCAAACCGGCGCAAGCACGTACGCAAATTCCACCCGGAGATCGACCGCGGTCAGGACTACGTGCACAAGAAGTACATCTCGTGCAAGCAGTGCGGCCAGGTGCTGCGATCCGTGCAGGTGAGCCGGACTCTTTTTGGTTTGTTTTTTTAGATTTGCGTTCTCAGCCGCTTGGTGGTAGGGTAGGAAAGAGAATCGATTTTTCTGCCTGGCAGTGAAAACCGAGTTACTTACCAACCCTAGTTGCTGGTGTTTGGTTGATTTTCAACGGAAGACCATATCTAGAATCACACAGTCGTTTGACAATCTGCGGAGCGGATGAGCAACTATTCTGGATTGTAGCTCTCCTTGTCGTTTTCAGAAGCCGGAACGCACAGTGGGCGACGTGTTCTGGAAAAAATCTTTATAATATCAACTTCGATATCACTTTTTAGGAGCTCGACACGCACACGCGCCAGATGCACGACGCTCCGCCCACGCTTTCAAATGGTTGCCACGCACAGCAGCAGTCACAGCCAATCAGCATCACACCTAGCAACGTGTACCCGTGCGACTATTGCTGTGCGGGTCCGTTTGCGTCGGAGCTCGCCTACAATGAGCACGTACTGGAGATGCATGTTGACGAGCCGGTGAATAGAGGTGAGTTGTTTGGAAAAACAGCTTTTGGTTTCTGAAACTGCTTTTCCTTGTGCACATTTGACACCTCTGACATTCGGTATGTCGAATAAAATCAATCAGGTCTTTGTGAGAACCTGTTTGATGCTTCGGCATTGTGTTGCTGCGTTTGGTACAATGAAATCTTTATCTTCATGTCATTTTCAATTTGCACGATGGTTCTCTGCATTTCGGTCCAGCCAACATATGCAGTAGAGGGGTATGCGGCATCATTAGTGATGTGCCCCTCTCGATCAATCGATCCAAATCAATGAATGTCGATTAGTCAATCCGCCCTTTTTAGTAGCCGCTCGACCGATTCCAAGCTACAGTGGGCCGCCGCCGTGCACAGAGTTGGAATCGAAGCGCTCAACCGCGATCGAATCGCACGAATACACCGCTGAAACGGAGCGACCGTCTTCAAACCAGGACCAGCAGACGGACGGGAGGACCGAACCGCGACAAGAACCTGCTGCTTCGGAGGCGGGCAGCACGCCGGGAATACGGTGTTGCCATTGTTCGCTGTCGTTTCACACTGAGAAACACCTTCGGTTGGGCTTTGTGGAGAGTTTTGGTTTTTTTTTAATTTGATTTACAAGTAGGGGTGGTAAAAAACGGTTTTTTTCAAATCCATGTATATAAAACGGTTTTTTATACCGCGTCCGGTTCTTTATACCCGGTTTTTTTACCGACCCAGTATCTGAAGAATCCTGTGATTGCGACAATTTCTGGTACTCTGATTTTACGCAAACCGCTGAATAATGAGTAAAAGACCACAATTCTAGCCAGAAACTGTATGTGTTTCAATGGAAACGTATTCCAATCTTGATTTTATTTGAATCGGTGGCGCTTAGAGAGAATGCAGCATCAGAAAAATTATCAGATGCGAGTTTAAAACAAAAAAAGCTAACGCAAAACAGATTGACATGTGCAACAGCAAGGAATGTGATACATGCAAATCAATTGAACTGGCACGATCGAGAGATATGTAACTGCACAACAATTTTACCGCATTTCTAAACACAAAAGATCACCGAAATCACGAACCCGCACAGACGAAAGAAGTGAACCAAGAACAAAATTGAAAGAGCAAAAAATCAGATGGAGATTCGGGTCACTATCACCAGTACAACAGCACGAAGACATCACCAACAAAACTTTGAGCACTTTCCGAGTTCAAAGACACAAAATTTCAAGAAATTTGACTGAATAAATATCGCGGCGTTTCTCGTTTATTGTTGAAAATTTAACCGAATTCTGAAAAATAACCAAATCTTTGCTGTATTAGTTTGTTCACTTTGTCAACAAAAGAACTAGCATAAAAAGCGCAAGCGGCAGTTTTAAAGCGGAAAAAGCGTGAAACTGTTAAACAACGAAACACAACATTGCCATGTAGACCAAACTTGAACAGATAAACAAAGAACAAAGCCGGAAAATAAAGCGAACGCCGACCAGAGCCAGCCCATTGGCGGTCGACCGAGATAGGACATGGAAGGAGAGGCACGGGTCTCAGGGTGCTTTATCATGCGGATGCGCGAGCGAGCGAAGCGAGCGGACAGCGCATCACGCATATGGCTGAATATGGACCTGCGCGCGTTTTCAAAATTTAGTGGCTGTCCTGCAGCAACGAACATACATGCTGCAAACTTGATACTGTGCACACGAAGAGACCTGCCAAAGTTGCAAACTGTGCCGAAGAAAAATTTCCGCCAGACTTCTTTACGTACGTTCTAGACGCGAATTACCTATTCTGAAATCTTGGTTACTTATTCTTCTGTCTCCTTTTTTTTCAGCTATGTCATCAAGATGTGTTACCCCTTTCAATTTTTACCTGCGACATTTTGACAGTCAAACAAAAATGTTTCCTGGGGTAATTCCATCCGGAGATTTCGGAAATTGGGTTAATTTTTTACCCAAACCTTGTTTTTGGGTAAAAAATCGGGCATTTTTAAAAGTTCGCAGGGTTTTCACTGGGTTTTGAGTGTTCGCCCTTTCAATTTTTGTCTAAAGTTGTTTCAAAACCGAAAAAAATAGTTTCCTGGGGTAACTTCATCCGTAGATTTTGAAAATCCGATTACTTTTTTGCCACGACCTTTTTTGGGGCAAAAAATTGGGCATTTTCAAAGTTTCGGAGGTTTTGACCTGGTTTCAAATGTCGCCCTTTTCAATTTTTGTCTGAAATTGTTTCATGACCGAACAAAAAAATTTCCTGGGGTAATTTCAGCTGTAGATGTTGAAAATCCGGGTACTTTTTTGCCCCGACCCTTTTTGGGCAAAAATTGGGCAATTTTTGTCTCGAACAAGCGATGGACATGAACAAGGCGTCATAGATGAGCACCACCCAGTTGAACTGGAATGCGTAGTGCCATCCTGGCCTTGTATCCCATGATATGGCAACCTTTCGGTTGGTGATGGAATTGATCAGCCATGAGCCTTCCTGGTATATCTCATTACGGTCTCGACCGTACCGGTTGTAGTGCACGACATCGTGCATCTTGCAGGTGAACATCGCCAACACCGTACCCGGTGTCGGCGGCACATAGGCGTCTCTCCAGTGTTTGTGGCGATACGCTCGCACGCCTTTCATGTTTGAGTAGCCGATTGCTGAGAGCAACGGCCGACTGTCCAGGTGATTGGGCAGATTGTAATCTGCTGGTTTGAGCAGCGGGTCCTCTTTGAGGTCCGCTGAATAGGCATAGGTGAGTCCCTTGAGGAACTCACTCGGATCATCCCAGTGATGGAATGTCGAACTCTGGTTTGTGAGGAAGTTCATCAGAACTGTCCGTTTTTCCATG
>JASANC010003616.1:0-70754 GCA_030248135.1 Theristus sp. LFF4_11 | reverse complement strand
AACTGCATATATGCAACTTGTTTTTCTGTTATTACAAGACGACAAACGCATGGTGGCTTCGGTAGAAAGAAAATAACCAAAACTTTCAAAGAACTCCGCCATCCGTCATTGGTTTTTGTCATTTTTCTGCATTTCAGCCCAAAAAAATTCACGATTTTTTGCTGAATGACAAAAAAATGTAATGAATGGATTCTAAAGTTGCGTTGTTTTTGAGTTGTTATCTTCATTTGCACACACTATTCAGCCCATACCTTTCAATAAGGTTTTCCGACCAAAGACCGATTAGCAGAAGTACCATACGTAACTACAACTATCTTATAAGGGCCTGCTTTAGCTTCCTGAAAACGCATCTTGCTTATTTTCAATTAGCAACTTTTGCTGCATTTCTGATAAGCAGACACGGCCATGAAATTGAGTATAAAAATACAGTCAATCACGCGAAGTTCGTTTCATTAAAAAAGGAAACTTTAGTGCAGATACTGCCTGACTGAACTTCAAGGGATGTCCAGTTTGACATTTTTTCTGAGTGTTTATTTGCGCCATGCGCTGATTGGTTGGTCTCAGTCACTCTGCACTGCCACTGCATATACCATACCATACAACACAACATTTCAATCGCCACGTTTAAGTTATCAAAACCGTTAACAGTTTGTTGAGTTTGCACCAAAAAAGAACTATTGCGCGGTGTTGATCCAGTTTTTATCAATCGCTGCCATCGAAACCATAGATTTCCAACGGTTAACCATTTGGTTACTCATTTTTACTTTCTCTCATAGAAGAACACAAAAATCGCTCAATCCACATAACGAAAAAACAGATGTGTTCGTTCGAATGAATACGGATCACTGCATTTCACACAATCCATAATTCTTGTTGCACGTTGCGCCGTACTTTGCGCACTCGGCACACGGCCGCCCAGTGACGTAAATCGGCTCATTCGCTTGGTTGCCCCTGAAAGATGGATTGGTTTTTTGGTTTTTTTGGGGGAACGAATTTTTTGCAGGTGGTGGGATCTTTTGCGATTGAATGTACATTTGGCCGTGCACGGGAAATAATGAAGACGTATTTGCTGTAAGTTTTGTGAAAAAAACTTCTTGTATTATTTTTTCATGCGAAGGAAGCCGAGTAATGTTGAATCATGTGTGGAAAAGCCACACAGCAAAAAAAATGTTTCGCGCCTGAACGTAATTCGAATATGAAATAAAATAAATTTATTTAGTGAGAAAAAAATCCAATTGTTTTTTCTCAATTTTTTGCACAAATCTGCCGTCAGAATACGTTAAGTTTTGCTGCTTTGAAATTGCCGCGCAGCCATGAAACATTTTCTCTATCTGTGCGTGCAAACGCATGTTGGGTCACGTTTAATAAGAAAGATAACACACTGCATTCCAAACGTTCATTATTTTTTTGAAAAACCATTGTTGTTCCGGCAAGTCACGTCACGTCACGTCCCATCCATGGAGCAGAAAAAAACAATCCTAAGCCTAAGCCTAAGCCTAAGCCTAAGGCTAAGCCTAAGCCTAAGCCTAGGCCTAAGCCTAAGCCTAAGCCTAAGCCTAAGCCTAAGCCTAAGCCTAAGCCTAAGCCTAAGCCTAGGCCTAAGCCTAAGCTTAAGCCTAAGCCTAAGCCTAAGCCTAAGCCTAAGCCTAAGCCTAAGCCTAAGCCTAAGCCTAAGCCTAAGCGTAAGCGTAAGCCTAAACCTAAACCTAAGCCTAAGCCTAAGCCTAAGCCTAAGCCTAAGCCTAAGTTTAAGCCTAAACAAAAGCCTAAGCCTAAGCCTAAGCCTAAACCTAAGCCTAAGCCTAAGCGTAAGCCTAAGCCTAAGCCTAAGCGTAAGCCTAAGCCTAAGCCTAAGCCTAAGCCTAAGCCTAAGCCTAAGCCTAAGACTAAGCCTGAGCCTAAGCCTAAGCCTAAGCCTAAGCCTAAGCCTAAGCCTAAGCCTAAGCCTAAGCCTAAGCCTAAGCCTAAGCCTAAGCCTAAGCCTAAGCCTAAGCCTAAGCCAAAGCGTAAGCGTAAGCCTAAGCGTAAGCCCAAGCCTAAGCTTAAGCCTAAGCGTAAGCGTAAGCGTAAGCGTAAGCGTAAGCCTAAGCCTAAGCCTAAGCCTAAGCTTAAGCCTAAGCCTAAGCCTAAGCGTAAGCCTAAGATTAAGCCTAAGCCTAAGCCTAAGCCTACGCCTACGCCTAAGCCTAAGCCTAAGCCTAAGCCTAAGCCTAAGCCTAAGCCTAAGCCTAAGCCTAAGCCTAAGCCTAAGCCTAAGCCTAAGCCTAAGCCTAAGCCTAAGCCAAAGCCTAAGCCTAAGCCTAAGCCTAAGCCTAAGCCTAAGCCTAAGCCTAAGCCTAAGCCTAAGCCTAAGCCTAAGCCTAAGCCTAAGCCTAAGCCTAAGCCTAAGCCTAAGCCTAAGCCTAAGCCTAAGCCTAAGCCTAAGCCTAAGCCTAAGCCTAAGCCTAAGCCTAAGCCTAAGCCTAAGCCTAAGCCTAAGCCTAAGCCTAAGCCTAAGCCTAAGCCTAAGCCCAAGCCTAAGCCTAAGCCCAAGCCTAAGCCTAAGCCTAAGCCTAAGCCTAAGCCTAAGCCTAAGCCTAAGCCTAAGCCTAAGCCTAAGCCTAAGCCTAAGCCTAAGCCTAAGCCTAAGCCTAAGCCTAAGCCTAAGCCTAAGCCTAAGCCTAAGCCTAAGCCAAAGCCTAAGCCTAAGCCTAAGCCTAAGCCTAAGCCTAAGCCTAAGCCTAAGCCTAATCCTAAGCCTAATCCTAAGCCTAAGCCTAAGCCTAAGCCTAAGCCTAAGCGTAAGCCTAAGCGTAAGCTTAAGCCTTGCTTAAGCCTTTGCTTAAGCCATAAAGCCTGAGCCCACATTTGTGCTTGTGCACGTTTATAATATCAAAAAAAATTGGCACTCAGTTTATTGCTCTCTCTTAAACTCACGCCATCGAATATCGACAGACGAGCACATTTACATTCAACCGAAAACCGCCCAAATTCCAAGGGCAGTTTTTCTTGAATCCACAGCCAAAGCGTGTTGTTTTCGCCCAGATAATCTGAGATCGTTACACTTTCAGGAATCAAATCAATTGAAGTAAAAGATCAAATATGTTTGATCAGCTGATACGGTCACGAAAACACAAACACACTGGCACCAATGTTTGGCATCGTACAGTGTGCGCACACTGAACGGAAGTTCGCAATGCTGCCAGTGCGTTTGCTTGTATGTAATGTTGAATCACGTGACCATCACTTCACCTGAGTGTACAGCGCGATTGGCTGTGGTCTTCCGTCCTTGTACGAATCGACCAATGAGCGCAGCCGCTGTGTTCGCCCCTCTTTCACCCAGTGCTGGAGAATTTGGGTGGCGTTCAAGTTTGCCATGGCTGACATGCCTTGGCCGTAGTTTTGCACTTGCGTGTCTGAAAAATAGTTTGTTTTAGTCGTTTTTTTCACATGGACTTTTGCTTCACAATCTCTTTGCTTGTGACTGCGCAAAATTTGTCAAAAACACGAGTGAACAAGAAAAACCGCGGGGTCTGCGGTCAAAAAGGGCGTAAAATCGCACCATAGCGCAGGCGACACCGATCCGCCCACTTTTGAGCGCCCTCCGCGATGTCGTCATCCCATTTCTGAAAAAGACTATCACAATTGAATAAACTTGAGGTGAATCGGTGCGACGCTTTCAAATTTGAAGCGCTACTTGCTTGGTCTATTAAAAATGCAACGTGTTGAGTATTGTTGCCAGTAAAGTGCCTATGTAAAAGCGAACTAAAATCCTCGCCTGAAACCGGCACACTGGTAACCCTGTGATATTAAACACACACACGTGCGGTGTTGTAATATCGCACGTGTGCGTGTGCCAGTGTGTTTGTTCAACACTACCGTGTCATAGTAGAGTGCATGGTCTCAAAACTTGGACTCCACTTCACCCGCACCAGCATGATCATGTTAGCCGCTTTCGGCAACTGATAGCGATGCGTGCCGGTGCTCAGTCCAAGTGCCACCAGTCTTCGCTCCTCATTATGCACAGCCGTCAGCTCCGCTTTAAGGGAGTTGCTGGAGGCCAAAATCGGAATGTTGTCGAAACTCTCAACTTCCGCTTCCAAATTCCCATCTGAACTTTTCGCAATTTCGCTGTCTTCATGATGACGGTGCGTGGAGAGGATTTTTGGGTGCCTACAAAAACAGTGTTTTATCAGGAGACCGTGTGCTAGACACAGTAATAAACAAACACACAGCCACACAGATAGCGTTGGTGTAACATCGAGTGTGTGTCAGTGTGTTCCATTCGCGACTGCGCGACATGACAAAGAGCACGATTTCGTTGTGGGAAACAGAAAGTATACAATGGTGTAAAAACCGATTTTAGAAAATTTTCGCTAAAAACGCTACAGCCTGCACCTGGGAACTTCCCACGCCGAGCATAGCTGTCCACCATGGGCGCTTTCGCACGAGCCACCGTAATCGGCGCATTTGCTGCACGCGTCTCCAGACTCGTAAACGGGATAGTCGTAAATGTTGCCACTAAAGAAATCATGAGGACACTTCACTTTCACTCAGTTTGCTTTTTTGCTTTTTACCGTATATGTAGCCCACAAGGAGGCTTAGTTTGTGGTTCTGAATGGTGAACTATCACAGGAAAAACTATCACCAAGAAAAGTGGACTCAATTGGTGAAAAATGTGTATCGAATTGTGCACCTTTTACAGTTGTTCTTGCATGGCTCATTTTCTATTTTTTCAGACTAAACTTGGCCCAGTTAGCAGAGACGTGACCTTTGATTGCAACAAAAAATATTCAGAATTTTTTTACCAACCCAGGACTATATCGGCACACCAAATACGCCATGCTCCACTGTCGGCCGCTGAACCGAAATCGGCAGCCTTCGGCTAGACCGCAACCAAGCCTGGTCGTAGTCGCCCAGATCAGCTAAATTTTGAGCAGGAGTGCAATTCGTTTGTCTGATGAAGTCCCAGAAATGTCCGTCCTTATGTTCGGTCAATTGTCCGACCGCATGTTCGGTCAGTTGTCCGACCGTATGTTCAATTGTCCGACCGTATGTTCAATTGCCCGACCGTATGTTCGGTCAGTTGTCCGACCGTATGTTCAATTGTCCGACCGCATGTTCAATTGTCCGACCGTATGTTCGGTCAGTTGTCCGACCGTATGTTCAATTGTCCGACCGTATGTTCAATTGTCCGACCGTATGTTCGGTCAGTTGTCCGACCGTATGTTCATCCTTTTTCCCCCCCCATTTTTAATTCGCCCGCCCTTTTTTCGTTCTGTTCCCCGCCCGTATGTTCAATTGTCCGACCGTATGTTCGGTCAATTGTCCGACCGCCAGTCCGGTCAATTGTCCCACCGTATGTTCGGTATGTTGTCCAACTGTATGTTCGGTCAATTCCATGTAAAATTGGATTAATTACCTGCGTGTAATGGCCAATTCCGATATCCAGATCTCGTCTTGAGAATTTGTGTATGCCGTTGGTCAGTTTGAACTCCTGCACCTCCGTGATCCACATGTCCACCAGACCAAAAACGTCTCTTTCCGTCATTGTCGCCAGATTCTCGCCTCGATATTGCGGACGATTTGGATCTGTAAAACCGGGTTACTCAAAAGTTGTTCTGATTTATTTTATCGTTAATTTTACCGTGTTCCCAAATGCACTTGTTTGCATAGCGTTGTGCCTCGCGTTCTAAGTCGTCATCCCATTCCTGAAAAAAGTTCATTCCCGTTGCAGAAATTGGGCCACAAAGCAGCAATCGAGCTGTTCTTGTTCGCCTTCTAGCTTTTTTCTTCCAATTGAAAAATACTGAACAATGAAGAGTAAAAGCAAACAATGAGACGTCACCATTAAGAACATGTTAGCCGCTTTTGGCATGCGCACGCGGCGATTGCTTTGTTGACCTCTGAAAAGTTGCTTGAACTGAATGAAGTCGCAGTTTTTTGCACCTTTTCAACAAACCAATCCAACAATGAATAGTTCACAATGACAGCTCACTGTCTCGTACTCTGCCTTCAGTCACAAACAAACGCACTGGCACGCTTGCGAGTGTAGCCGGCAGCTTGCCAATGTGTTTGTTTGTGATACTGTGCATGAAATGAAACAAAAAAACACACGTATGCCAAAAGATGGAGCAGGGTCTTCAGCCGGTGTGTGCGCATATAAACAAACGAATTGAAAAGCGCTGGAAAAGAAAGTGCGCGGTCTCGCAACAATGACCGTACGTTGCGACTTTTCGTCGTTCGTCATTGTGCAAATCGAGTACCAATTGACGTTCGGCGTCCGAGAGTCCGTTGCCTCGTTTCGGCGGCGTGTTTGTCATCTGCCTGATCGGGGTGGACATTTTTTTCTCGCGAATCCAAAAAACTGCCAAACTTCTAGTGTCATGCTAAATCAAAATGTACGAAGTGGGAAAGCAGCTCATCAACAGCAAGTAACGAAACCAGTAAACCACGGCCCTTTTTATGTGGCTTTTTACGTTATAGCTACACTTCTGCGGCGGACACGGACACCACTTGGGGCACTTTTATTTGGCGTGGTTTTTAATTTTTTACCCTTTGTTGCGGCGGTGGCACGGTGACTCGAACGCGCGCCTGGTGCGTGTGCTCCGTCAGTTTTCTCGTCGTTGTCGTCTTTGTGGTTCTGCTAAATAAACTATAAATCATGTTTTAACACCACAACACTGAGGAAGAAAGAATCAATTAGGCCAACACTTCTACTCCGTGTCAACAAGTTTTCACATTTGGTTTCAGGAAACTGATTGGCTGGTGAATTCATGGCTTGGCCCATCAAATAATTAGCGCGCAATGTAAAAAAATTTAATTTGATTAATTTACCGTGTCGTGGTTGCGACTTTCGGTTTCGGAGTCCATCGTATCGTCGCTGTGGTTTTGCTGAAAAAAAAACTTTGAATTATTAACAAAACCTCTTCATTACACAAAGCTTTTCCAGTTACCTATGTTGTGTTCGTGTTGTTGGTTTTGGAATCAATTCAGTAGACGTTTCTTCTGCTTCACTTGCCGCGGCACATAAGTTTCGGTATTTTGAGCTGCATTTCAGACAGCGCTCGGGGGCGCATGGCTGGCCTGACTGGTATACTGGCTCGTTTTCAATGTTTCCACTGGAAAAAAGTTGAATTTTTCAAACAATATATTGCTTCCTAATTGGTTGTCTAAATTTCCTGTTACGGCAACCAATCAGCTCAAAAATTTCAAAATGCACAGTGAATCAGGTTGGATGAGAGAAACGCCACGACTTCTAGATCCTGGAATCGCGGCATTTTCTCGAGTCTTTTTAACGATGGCATAAAAAAGCTTATTGAGCGGCCGAAAAAAATTATCGCAATTGAATTCGAAAAACAATTGGTAAAAACACAAAAAAACACAAAAATCATACCGGACATCAAACCGGCAGACCAGATATTGCAGGCCGCTCCAATTTCCGTCGATTTTGAACTGACATTTCGGTACTCGGCCACAGCCGATTTTAGACACGCGCGCCCAAATTGTCTGAAGTTGTTTTGGTGATTCGCTTATTTACAGACTGTGGACCTTGATAAACTTTTGATGTTCAAATGTTATGATAAACTTTTGATGTTCAAAATGTTTCACCAGTCCTTTTCGAAGATGACAAATTATTGTCTCTCCCTCGCGATCAAACACTTCATAAAAAACCAAACGATCGAAATTCATTTGCTTGAGTGTTGTTTTCATGCGTTTCACCTGTGTCAGCATTGCCGAGTGTTTATTTGGCGTGTATTGCTTCACGTTGCCAGGGTGCGTCACAGTAAGCGACCGTTTCCACTGTTGTAAAACGTCTGCCATGGTGGCGGCGGGCTCGAATCGAAATCTGGTCTCACCGCGAGCTTTATTCCAGAACTCTGGACACGAAGTTTTTGGAACGTTGAACGTTTGAACAAAGACCCACTTCCCAGTAGTGTGACCGCAATACAAAAACGGTGGATATGCGTAATGTACTGAAAAACAGTGGTACTTTCTCTGGAAAGGTTTTAGCGGCATTCATGAAACAATATTAAGTGACACGTAGCTGTGCTACGCGGTCACTAAATATTGCTTCATGAATGTCCCTTTTGGCTCTGCGACGGGATGTTTTGCCACACAGTCGGTGCGGTGCGCACCCAATGCACCCAATGCACCCGCCCAGAAACCAGGTTGCATATGCACCATAGTACCCCACGATAACCCCGCACCCCGCCCCGTACGGTACAGTTGGTGAAAACATTGTTACCACTATGGTTTCGCTATTTACCTGGCTCAAACTGACACCGTTTGGCATATCGGTGTGCATCTGCAGCCAGGTCGCTGTCCCATTTCTGAAAATTTCGCAGTCATCATTGTTTTTTTTTTAATCTTTTGTGCCAATCAATCCAAACGATCGATAATTGAGACAAAACAAGAAAACTCCGTTTACAACTGCACATCCTATTCCGAGAGATTATACCTGAAAACAAAGCGTTACCTACACAATGTGGAAAGCAATGCAACGAAAAAAAGTCAACATTTTGTTGACATTTGTACAGTGGTTGGCCATAAAGTGGTTGGCCACAAAATGTTGACTTTTTTGTTGATTTGTAAATTATAATCTAAAATTGTGTAAAACCCCCGCCATACCAGTTGCATCATGTCAGTAGCACGCGGAAGGGTCTGTGACCCGATTGTCAAATCGCCCCCAGCAACCTCATTTCGAAATTCGTTATGAGCGTCCAATAGTTGCGTCTGTTCGTCGGAAGTTAGACCGATTTCAGTTGATTTCGAAAGTTTAAAAAGTGCTGCCCAAATAATGCATGGAATCCAGTTTTGCACCAAACTTTTCATGATTTCTGTCGCCATTTTCCGCCTAAAAATACCTGAAAAATAGCATGCTGAGCCAACTTTGTGTTACTTTGCTCAAGCTTACTTTAAAAATTAGCTCAAGAAATAGTGACTTTTCTTTCTACATAGTATGAAAATACTCAAGAATTTGAGTCCGGTCAATGCAAATTATGAATGAAAACGTTTGCAAATGTAAATAAAATTACTTCCAGAACTTTTTTTAACACTCGTGTGCCTACTGAAGTGATTATCAATAAAAGCGTCTTGCTTGACAATTTTGCGTATCGAAAGTGAGAAAACGAAAATCTTCAGCCGCCAAAACACATGGTGTGACACAATTTTTACGACCTTCTAATGACTAATTGCATTATAATTTCAATATTTTGATGTTTTTAAAACCGTCTTTCATCAAGCCGCCATGTAGAAAAATAACTGTTTTTTTGCGCAAGTTGCCATTGCGGTGCTTGTTTTTTAATTGGTCTTTTCCTGTTCTCTGTGGTTTTTCGGCAGCATTTTGTGCGCTTTTCTTCGACAGGAAAACTGCACGGAGAAAATGGTTTTTCAGAAGTTTGAAAAACTTTTTTTTCAAATCAATTCAATTGCACACTTACGCACACACACACACATCATTTTCATCACATCAGAGCAGCGTGATTTTTAAGTTTGCCAAAAAAATTCAAGAACTGGCTGTCCGGCGGGATTTTTTAAAATGTTTTTGAGTTCATGCAGTTTTTTTATGTTTGCCAGCTTTAAAAAATGTGCTGTTTGGCACGAATGGACTGTTTGAATAGAACAAACTGGTGAGCTCGTGACTTTCAAAATCTTCGAGAAGCGAAATGATGCCGTTCATTGGTTAAAAATGTCATATCATTTGGTCAATTAGCTGAAACAGGGTGCAGCTGAAACCGCAACAAAAGTCAATAATATGACTGAGAGAAACATTGTGTGTGTCTTTGTCTAGTGTACGTGTCCGTTGTCATGGTAACATTCGGCATTTGCTTCAGACGTTTGAACATTTCCTTCCAGTCATTCAGAAGTCCGCCGTTTTCTCTCACCTGTTTTCAAGTTTATAAAATGAGTTTTTTACACTGTTTGGTGTGAACACTTGGACTGAATTTCGTGCGAAAATTATGGCCGAACTTTGATCATGCGTCCGGTGCTCGCTTGGATCGATAAAGTTCAAGACGACGACGGCACCGAGCATTGGTGAGTAGTTTATGTTTTTTTTATTTTCATTTTTTAGTAGAATGGAAATATTTTCAAAAATAAATGGTCAATTTAAAAAAAAAATCATAAAAGTTGTTGGTGTGTCGTTCTGAAGTGATTATTATTTTGACATTTGATTCGCCAAATTCGAACTTGGATAGCTGTGTGTACAACCAATCAACGTGCTGTTTATTCTGCTGATTATTGGCTAAATATAAGCTTACTGCACAACGTCGTTAAGCCAAACAAAAAGAAGTCCTGTTTTTCAAAGTTTGTTTTGTTTTTTTTAAATTGTTTTTAAAACAGTTACATTTTTTTCCATCGAAACCAAAACAATCAAATTATGATGCAGATCACTTTATTCGCAGATTTTCAAGCGTTTTTTTCAGCTCGTACTTTGCTTGTCACCCACCACAATCAAAATGCGTTTCACGATTTGTTTCAACAAGACAGAAATTGTACAAAAATAGAAGGATAAAATTTCGCAAAACTTTTTTCAACAATGGTATTTTTTCGATACAGTCAAACACACCATGTTTGGTCTCTGATTTTTTGTTTGGTTTCAATTTTAAATTCCGATTAAAATCGTCATCAGTTGAAAAAATGTTGGCCAATTTCACCTAGTGTGTTTCACCATGCAGGAAAATAATCGATCAATCATGCAAATTGACCTTTGAAATCAACAACAAACAATCACACACACACCAGTCATTCCAATGAAATACAGAATTTGCCATCGATTTTTCTCCGAACCGCGATTATTTCCTAACCACATAGGCTCGTTCGTTATGTTGCTTTTATTTTTTTGGGTTTATAGTTTTTTTTGTTGATGAGTTCGTGTCCCTTCAAATCGCTGAGACTTGTTCCTTCTTTTTTCTTCCACAGTCCAATCGCTCTCTCTATGCGCTGCAAAACAGAGAGCAAACAACCCATCTGAAATAGATTTCCAGCACGAGAAAGAACAGGAAAACAAACGATTATTGCGAAACTGAACTTCCATACAATCGTTGATCAATTGAGCGAGACTCACCTCTTTTTCTCGTCCGGCTGGCGTTTGCCGAACCGAAGAAAGTTCGGTTTCCGCTTGCCGAACCGCAGGAAATTCGGCTTGCGTTTTCCGAAACGCAGAAAGTTCGGCTTTCGCAGTTCGCGGTCGAACGCCTCCGTCGCGTCGTCGTCGTTTCCTTCATCGGCCGACTTTTTGCCGAAACGCAAAAAGTTCGGCTTTCTCTTGCCGAAACGCAGGAAGTTCGGCTTGCGTTTCCCAAAGCGCAGGAACTTCGGTTCGCTGTTCTTGCCGAACCGAAGGAAATTCGGATCCTCCTCCGCCGCCGCCGCCGCGTCCGCGCGACCGAACCGCAGAAACGCCGGCTCCTCGCCGCGTTTGCCGCCCAGCCGGTAGAAGTTCGCCAGTTCGTCGGCGTCATCTGGAAAATAAAGGTGGCCTTTGGTGCTGTCGTTGGATTCCAGTCGGCGGATGGCAATGGCAAGATAAAAACCTACCGTATTACCTCTATTAACCCCCCCAAATTAATCCCCCCAAAAATAAACCCCCACCCCCTCGACAAGTTTCCAAATAATCCCCCCCCAAAATAAACCCCCATGGGGGTTTATTAGAAACCTGTTTGAAACACATACCTAGCGAATTCAGTGGCTGAATGCAGTGACATTGGTGAAATTGTGCTACCAAAGGCCCCAAAGGGATGAGTTAGTGGTAATTTCATTACAAAAGGCTGTTCCAAAAGGAAATCTCTGTGAAAAGTAGAAGTTTCTGTGACTTTCTTGCCTGCCATGCAAGGTATTTTTGCCATTTTTCAACAAACCCCCACCCCTAGAATTTGTTTGTAAATAAACCCCCCCCCCCAAAAATAAAGCCCCCCCCCCAAAAAATAAACCCCCAACCCCTGAAGTCGCTGAAGAAATAAACCCCCATGGGGGTTTATTAGAGGTAATACGGTAAGTCTAAGCCTGAGCACAAACTTGAGCCTACAGCATCAGTCTAAGTCTAAGCCCTAAGCCTGCCTAGGCCTAAGCCTAAGCGTAAGCGCAAGCCTAAGCCTGAGCCTAATCCTAATCGAAAGCCTGAGCGGAATCCTCAGCCTAAGCCCATTGAGTCAGAGCCTACGTAAGCCTGAGCCTAAGCCCTAATCCAAGCGTATACAAAAATTTTGAAAGCTTGACACGTGACGTCCCCAATCCGTCAATAATGGCAATCAAAACGATTTCATTTCGATTTTTGCACTTTTCATAGTAACTTTTGATTACGAATGTTCTGAAGAAAAAACGATTTAACTTACAAGCGGACGAACGCTTGCCGAAGCGAAGAAAGTTCGGTTTGCGTTTCTTCATCTCGCTAACCACTGGAAACGGTGAAAGCGAATTTTTTGTATTCGTTGTATCTTTCAAAATATTTCAAAAATTCAAGGTCAAATTCATGTCAAAATCAAAATCAAGAAAAACTGACGTGCACTGGGCTCTTGGTCGCAGTGCTCGCCTAGATATTGCGTCACCAGCTGTTGATCGTCGTTGCTCAGCGAATTGAACAGCACGCAAAATTTACTCTGCGAATCGGCGTCATTTTTGTCGCAACACGTCGCTGATGCCTGAACAAACAAGGCAAAAATTTGTGGAAGTGTGGGTGATGCCTACGCTCAGAAACACACACACACGGTCGATATCATGCCTGTGTGTTTGCTGGTGCATGCGCAACATTATTACTCTGTTATAACAAAATGTAATACCCTCCTCTGCTTCACGAGGTTCATAAGGTTCAAAATGGAGGTTCAACGTTGTCCTTTCCGTACCTGAGTGACTATTGCGGCCCCAACGACAAATATGCTTATTGTTGGCAGCCACATGGTTCTCTGATTGTTGTCCTCTGGATGTTATCTGTATTTAGGGCCTCTGCCCTTTACTGTCTAAAACGGTGGAATCAAAAAAAAATGAAAAGTGAGATACACGAAAAACGAAAGTTCCTAAGACGCTAGCTATTCGATCCACTGAGCGTCCGATACAAAATCTCCGATTTTGTGAGAGAAAATTGATTATTGTTATAATTGATGAAAAACTGATATCATGTTTTTTTGCGGTTTTATAACACTAATTCATTTTTATCAGATTTTTTCCGCAAAATTTGTCATGAAACATTGAATCAAGGAAAAATGAACAGGAATTGAATAGTGTTTTGTATCTTTGAACGAAAAATGACTATGTTGTGGATTTTCCGGCACCAGTAAATAACGCCCATTTGTGGATAAATATGACTTTATTTCTAATTTGATCCCCGTTCTTTCGCGGGTATCCATCCTGTATTCTGCTAAAAAAATATATGACAGTTTGAAGAATCACCCAGTACCTAAAAATACACTGGTAAATTGGTGCGATTATAAAACAGGCCAGTTCTGTTGACTGCGTTCATATTGAGACAATTATGATTTGATGGATCAAAATACATTCGCATCGGTCAAAACCAGTAGTAGACCACTGTAAAAAATCGTGGTCGCGCACGAAATAAGTGACCATGTATGTAACTCAAAAAATGTGACCCAAAACCAACATGGAAACGCGCATTGTAGATACAGTAGGACACCGAAGCAAAGCAACTGAACTAATAAGAAAACCATCGAACCAAAACCAGATTTCTCCGGCGTTTTTATACGTCGGTGAACTCTCAGAAACACACAAACTAACCATGTGCACGTGAAAACGTCACACGCAAAACAATCATTAGCAGCTCCCGTGGCAGCATTTCAAATATAATGGATTGAGTTAACAAATCCACCTGAGCTCCGGCAGTTTTTCTATTCGAAAACACAGTGGCATGTCCGAGATTAGCTGGCAGTTTTCTTTAGATTTGCCAGACTTCCCGATGTCCTAATTAAACTTCTGTCACTAACAGTGGTAACATGTGTCACATACTAAATTTGATTTCATTTCATTTCGTCACTGTATGTACGGATTATCTCCTGGCTAATTGCCTGTCAACACGAGGCCTACATTGCTCAAGAGCATATTTTTCCTATTTATATTTTCATTTTGGATAGGGTTGGGTTTCTGAAGCAAGTCGTTCATTCACATGTGCGAGCGATCTGTCGCGAAAAGGAAAATGGTTTTGAACAATGTTTGTATGCGCGCAATCTTATGTACAGCATGCTTTTTCAAACCTGTCAGATTTATTTCCGCAGATAGTAAAGACTACGCCCAACTAACTTTGAATCAAATAGGAATGAACGGGTTGATTGGAATCAGAAACCCCACTATATGGCTCTGTATTCAGCTGCAAAATATGACAGAATTTTCGAAGCACACTGTACATTCTTTGTTAAGTCAACGTCATCATCCTGAAAGACCGCGGGGGTTGCCATTCACGTTTCCGTGCCTGAATGGACACTGTATGTCGACGGTAGCTTGCATGCATGAATGAGTCTTAAGTTTTTTCAGAGCTGTACTTTCGCACCCGCTCCCTGCTTTTAATCGCACGGGTGTCAATGTCTTTCGTGTTTCTCAAAAGAACACACAGGAATTGAATTCCAAGCGATGGTAGTAATGCGATTTGGTGCCAACCGCCAGACGTTGTCCAATGATCGTTTTGCCCCGGGGCTCAGCTGGTGCGAAATGATGTCGTGACAAACAAAAGTTCAACTCAATGGCGTGTTGTTGTTATTTTGAATTCATTGTTTCCACCGCCCACCTAAAAACTCACGATATTCCAAGTCAATTGAAACGAATTTGAGCGTGTGCTTGGGCGATTTTGTTGTGGGCATTATATATCTTTTCCGAATTTTGTTTTTGAGTTTCTTTGTAACGCGGAACTAGAACGTACATCGGCTTTATTTTTAAAAAGAAAATCCAAAGATTCGCTGGGCTTTGGTGCCCAAAAACTCGGCAAGAATTATGAAAACTGTGAAAAGAACAGGCGCTTTCTACGTATTTATATCCATCCAAAAGGGTGAATTTGAAACTGAGATCATTGCAAAAACGCAAGCAAGTTTGAGCTACATATGAACATGCAATTTTGTTTCCTTTCACAGGCAAACACGCATGCTCAGAGATGAAACAGAAACAAAAACAACTTCCAGAAACGGAAAAAATATCACAGCAATCTTCAAACTGGAAGTCAAATGGAGTCAAAAACTGAATGTCTCAGTTTCGTTTATTTGACAAAACAAACATTTCGAATTTTATACACATTTTTCAACCCAAACACCCACGCGCGAGGAAACACCAACAAACCCATTAGATTGAACAACAAAAATGATTGGGCTTCACGATTTGACGCCAGAATAATTTAGACTTTTTCGCTTTCATTCCAAATTTCTCAAAGACATATTTCCCATATCTCATCAAGTTTGAATTGCAGCATAAAATCGAGAGACAATTACTGACAAGAATGGTATTTTTAAGCACATAAACCAAAATGATCAAACTATTGCTGGTTTTTTGGTGTAATTATTGCAAAATGAAAACATGAAAGTACTGAAACGCGATTGTGGTGCGAAACAAAATCGGCACCAAAAAACGGCGAAAACATGTGTTGCTACAACAGAAAATAAGCTGAATAAAGACATCCTTAGACATATAACAGAACTGCAAACATGCGCGTGCATCATGTCAAACACTGGCAACTAATCTTCTGGTGATAAACTGTCGATTGTCTTGTTCTTTCAAAAAGCATGGCGCCTTTCCCCTTAAAAAACATAATCACTCTACTGAGAATAACTATATTATGTCGTTTTTGGTCATAGCAATGCATTTGTAACACGACAAAAATAAAACAGCATCAGAGAAAAAATACTGCTTCTTCACATGTTTGTGTTGCTCGTTTTTTGTTTCAGCATCTGGGACTTGGCGTACAAGCCAGACGGCAGCGAGCTCTTGGTGGCGGCAAACACGAAAGTGCTCGTCTATGATGGCGCTGACGGCACGCTGCTGCAGTCGTTGAAAGGTCTGTGGAGTGCGGAGAGTGGAGTGTGGAGTGTGGAGTGTCGAGTGTCAAGTGTGGAGTGTGGAGTGTGGAGTGTGGAGTGCGGAGTGTGGAGTGTGGTGTGCGGAGAGTGGAGTGTGGAGTGTGGAGTGTGGAGTGTGGAGTGTGGAGTGTGGAGTGCGGAGTGTGGAGTGTGGAGTGTGGAGTGTGGAGTGTGGTGTGCGGAGAGTGGAGTGTGGAGTGTGGAGTGTGGAGTGTGGAGTGTGGAGTGTGGAGTGTGGAGTGTGTAGTGCGGAGTGTGGAGTGTGGAGTGTGTAGTGCGGAGTGTGGAGTGTTTAGTGTGGAGTGTAGAGTGTGGCGTGTGGAGTGTGGCGTGTGGAGTATGGAGTGTGGACTGTGGAGTGTGCCAACATGATTTGCAGAAAAATGATTGAATTGGAATCGGCGATATAGCGCCGTACAAATCGCACGCTGTCTCTAACACACACTGATGTTGCACAGTCGCGTAAAACGGCAGTAGCGCGCGCGCATGTCGAAGCTGGAACCGTTTTTTGGTTCGCCCTGTATATATTCTTAGCCAGATGGACTGTAATTTCTTGCGACTACGACTGTTCTACAATTTAAACTGAATTTTAGGAAGGAAACAATCTCTCGGAGAATATGTTTTCACATGAACCAGCCTCAAGAATGATCACTAATATAATCGTCAACAAAACGCTCATATTCGCTCAGGTCACAAGGACACCGTGTACTGCGTCTGTTTCTCGCACGACGGCGAACGGTTCGCATCCGGCGGCGCAGACAAATCAGTGATCATTTGGACGGAACAGCACGAGGGAACGCTCAAGTACAAGTGCGTTGCGAAAGAAAAGTGGCAAACTGTGGGACTGTCGAAAGTGGAAGCAGAAAAAGTGGCAAACTGGTGGTTCTCGAGTAATAGGGTAGAAAACTGGCAAATTGTTAAATCTCGGATATTGGGTAAAAAGGGGTAAACTGCAAAAATCGCAGACTCTCAGGTATTGGGTAGAAAAAATGGCAAACTGTAGACTCTCAGGTATTGGGTAGAAAAAGTTGCAAACTGTCGACTCTCAGGTATTGGGTAGAAAAAGTGGCAGACTGTGGACTCTCAGGTATTGGGTAGAAAAAGTGGGTAAAAAATAGCAAGCCGTGAATCCTCGGATGTTTGGTGGAAAAAGTTCCTCTTCATACTCACAAGTCTTCACTAAAAAATAAAAGAAGTTTTTTTTCGCATTTAAGAGTCCCGAGAGTTTACAGTGAGTAGTTTTCGGATATCGTCTCTTTTTTGCGTGTTTTTGGGCCTGAACGCCCT
Source organism: Theristus sp. LFF4_11 (assembly GCA_030248135.1). NCBI lineage: Eukaryota > Metazoa > Nematoda > Chromadorea > Monhysterida > Xyalidae > Theristus > Theristus sp. LFF4_11. The sequence continues at coordinate 53,484 of JASANC010003616.1, read as the reverse complement.
GAATACAAAAAAACGGATGTATAACTTTGCGTTGTTCAATTTGCATCTGATAAAAACACGCTGGTCACTGACATCAAAGTGTTATGGGTTAAACAATCAAAAATTTTTTTGCGGACATCATTTGTTTTTGTTTCAGTCACAACGAGGCAATTCAATGTCTTGCGTTCTCGCCCGTCTCGCTGACACTGATCAGCTCGGCTGTCAACGACTTTGGTAGCTTTTTTCATTTTTATGTATTCATGTCAGGAGTAATAGTTTCAAAAGCGATTTATCCTGGGAGATTTTGGAGAAAAATGGGATTGAAGTTTTCGTGGCAGGAATTCTTTTTTTTTAATTTGTTTCATTCAGTTCATTGTTCAAGAGCAGAATTGCACGGGGACTGGACTGGATTTTTGCATTGTTGTGGTTCGGTAGGGGGAGGGGGTAAAATTTGGATTATCTGCAATCTGGAAACCATTTGGGTTGGTTTAGAAAACTGGAACCATCTTAAGTTTCGCCTATTTCCATAATTTCTTCCAGGCATTTGGATGCTGTCGCAGAAAAGCGTGTCGAAACAGAAAGTCTCCAGTCGTATCTGCTCATGCGCGTGGGCGCCCGACGGTCAGTATTTTGCGCTCGGACTTGACAACGGCACGGTCAGCGTGCGCAGTGCATCGGTTGAGTTTTTTTGTTGTTTGTATAAAAAATTTGTAAAAAAATTTAGAAATTTTTGAAAACGATATTCACTTTATTTCAGAATAACAATGACGAACGGAATCTGATCGAAGTCGGCGGCAACTCGCCGGTTTGGCGAGTGTCCTTCAGCCAAATGAGGTTACAACTGTTAATCTTGCTTTGAATGAACGAAGATTGCATTGGATATGGCGTTAGACAACTGCAGAAAGTTTTTTTAGAAACGACTTGACTGCACCAGCCCGAAATGCAAGTGCGTCACGTGACTCTGAGTAAGTTTAGTGAAGCTTCATAAAGTCGCACCTGGTTATACAAAACTGTTTTCCATGTTTAGTGTCGACGCAGCATTATCAAATGCAAATTACGTGCTCGTCGCTGCAAGCTGGCATCGTAAACTGGCTTTCTTCGACATTGAAGGAAAGGCGGTTCGGTTGGAGGAACTATCTTTGGTTGAAGTAAATAGTTGAATTAGCTGGCATTATCTGAACAATAGCAACAATTTGTTCTCTCTCAATTGATCTCATTTGAACAAAAGTTCTCTTCTTCTCAAACGATTTTCATGTGTTTAATAGTTGACGAAAGAGATCGACTTGAGCTACGATCCGTGCGCGCTTGGCCATTTCTCGATCGGTGACTTTCTGCTGTTGGGAGGCTCAAATCGCCAGCTGAGCTTGCACAGCCGCGAGGGCACGTTTCTCGGCACGATCTGTCAAATGGAGAACTGGGTCTGGACGGTCACGACGCGGCCTCGCTCGCAATACGTGGTAAGCTACAAGTCAGCCTGGTGGTAGCGCGTTAGACTAGTTGTCTGTGCGCTCGGGGGATCGAGCCGCGCCAAGGGGTGTATGGGCACTTAATGACAGAGAAAACTCGATGGGCGCCCTACTCGACGGCGTTCTGTACGCTTTTCTTGGTTAGCCCTTGGCTAAAAACATCGTCTAACGTCATGAGCTTCAGGTTTCTTGCAGGCGACACCTGATGTATCTTGTATAACTTCTTGCAGTGTCATTGTTTAGGTGGTCGGCAGCCAAGACGGCACCGTAGCCTGCTACCAGCTGATGTTCAGCACCGTTCACGGACTGCACAAGGAGCGTTACGCGTACCGCGAAAATATGACCGACGTTGTTGTGCAGGATTTAGCGAGGGATATGAGAGGTTTGTAAAAAGTGTCGTTTTGAAGACCTGCAATTGGAACTGGTGTGTGTTACTCCAAAGACATTCGGTGGCTCCCATTTTCAGCGCGCATCAAGTGCAAAGATCTCGTGCGAAAAGTTGCGGTGTACCACCATAGACTAGCGGTGAGTGTGTGTTTAAAAAAATTGTCTGATCAATTTTAAATTAAATGATCTGTTTATATCCCAAAATCGTACTTTAAGATTCAACTGTCGGACAGAGTGAACATTTATCGGCAAATATCTGGCGAACGCGAGAATGAACACCTCGAGTATCGAATTATTGAGCGCATTCAAGAGAACTTCGACTGCAGTTTGCTGGTCGTCTGCTCGCAGCATTTGATTTTATGTCAAGTCAGTTGCTCTGTCACTGTTTTTTTTCACAATAATAGATATTTCATTCCTTTGAGCTACCATTGACCGTTTTCTGTTCATTTCTAGGAGAAACGTCTACAGTGTTACGATTTCCGCGGTTTGAAGATCAGAGAATGGGTACTGGACGCGCTAATCCGCTACATCAAAGTGATTGGCGGGCCGTCAGGCCGTGAATCGATCTTGGTTGGACTGAAGAATGGAGAGGTATTCATTGTATTGTTGTTACAATTGTATTTTCATCCTTCATTTTCACCGTTTGCAAGTTGTTTTTGGTAAACTGCTGGGTTCATTTACTTGGTGCACGCAGCAAACCATACCCAGCGCACTCCTTTCAGGCTTTTGTTTTTCAGTTCACACGCAAAAATTAAGCGACGACGTCGTCGTCGTCATTAAACAAAAAAAAATACATTTTGAGCTGTTGATTTGAAAAAAATTCTGAATTTTGCAGTCTCTAACATTTTCAGTTTATTTTGAGCATGAAAAGGGTGCTGGAAATTCACACTCATTCAAAAGAAACACGTTTCAATAGAATCCAGATCCACGAAAAAAGAAGGGTGCGGAGTGTGAGCAGCCTCCCCTCGGCCGACCAATCAGCTGATTCCACACATTATTGAGTTCGACTGTAATTACAACTACAAATGTAGCACAAGAAATTATTCAATTATTCTGAATGCATGTCTTTGCAACCTTCGTTGTATTCTTGTATTAGGCAGTGTACCCAACAACTGCGGTTGGGCTGTAACTGTGCGTTAGTCCATCATACACACTTCAGTGCGAAAATAAAACTCAAACTGAACTGAACCTATTCAAGGTTCAAAAGATCTTCGTCGATAATCCGTTCGCGGTGAAGATGCTGCAAATCAAGTCGTCCGTCCGCTGTCTGGACATCAGCGTCGACCGACGCAAGCTGGCCGTAGTGGACGAGCACGCTGTCTGCATGGTGTACGACATTAAAACTGCCGAACTGCTCTATCAGGTTTGATCGAGTTTTCCGAGTTTCGCACAGTTTGAAGTATTGTGGATTTATTCAAACGTGTCCGGACTAACGTGACGTCATTTTATTTAAAAACGCCCGTTTGTCAAAGTACAGGCACTAAAATTTCAGTTTGGTGTGACTGATTCGACATTCACCATTTGTTTACGGGAAGAAATCGGCTAAACAGAAAGTCTGGTTTGCTGTGAACGACAAGCGCATGTTTTGTGGCACATGACGTCATTTCAGTGGGACACGTTTAAAAAAATAGGCCATATATAGGCGTTACACGTGTGTTGTCTTCTCTTTTGGGCGTTTGACTGCAACCGTCGATTTCGTTTTGCAGGAGCCCAGTGCGAACAGCGTCGCGTGGAACAGTTACAACAAGGATCTACTGTGTTTCTCGGGCAACGGCGCGTTGAGCATCAAGGCACGCGATTTCGTCGCCTATCAACAGCGAATGCAGGTGTGAAACTAGAGACTGTTGCAATTTTTCAAGTTTTTTTTTCAATCTTTTCTTGTAGTAAGTACCAGTTTAGTGGAGTTGTCATTGTGTTTTGTTGTATATCAGGGCTTCGTTGTTGGCTTCTCCGGCAAGCGCGTCTTCTGTCTACATCTGTACGCGATGACGTCACTCGAAGTTCCGTTGTCCAATCAACTCTATCAGTATCTAGAGCGAAACATGTTCCGGTTAGGACGAATTCATTTTCATTGAACGTAAAAAACTAAACAATTTTTTTTAAATCAATAAATAGAAAAAAACTTTTTTAGGGAAGCGTACGAGCTCGCCTGTCTTGGCGCGACCGAATCCGACTGGCACATGCTTGCCATGACAGCGTTGCATCATTTCCATCTGGACACGGCGAAAAAAGCGTTTCACCGGATTCGAAACTCGAAACTGCTTCAGCTGATTTACGATATTGAGGTAATAATAGTCAACTGGCAAACCTGTAGACCTATACGGCCACTGTGGGACCTGTATCTAACAACGTCGGATTCCGTGTTGACTTGTGACTCATGGTGTTTTTCAATGCCAACATTCCGAACAATGTGCACCCTGCACCTGTACACCTGAACACTTTTCGTGACAACAAACACAGCAACGCCAAAAACGAAACGAGGGCAACGAGCAAGTGTATTTGGCCGACATACTCGCGTACGACGGAAATTTCGCCGAAGCTGCAGCGCTCTACCAAGAGGCGCACGAGGAACAGAAGGCGCTCGATATGTTCACCGACTTGAGAATGTTCGACCAGGCGCAGGTCATCATATTTATTTTTTTGGAATTAAAATAATTTAGAAGTTGAGAAGATCGGAAGTTTAGAAATTTAGGAATAATGCGTAAGGTGGGACGTTTCAACATCGGCTACGGTAAGCACGCCTGAGTCACGATCTCCAATCTTATGACATTGTTGTGTGAACGACCCATATTGCCTGAAACGTTTTTAGTATTGCTGCAAGTTTCGACTATTTAAGCAAAAAATAATAATAAATTAAAAAACAATTTTTTTAATTCCAGCAACTCCTATCAAGCGTCACTGGCGATACGCAGAAGGCGCTGATCCGGAAACGGGCGACGTGGGCGGAGAACAGCAACGACGTGTGCACTGCGGCCGAGATGTATATGAGCGCTGGCGACTACGACCGGGCGATCGAGTTGATGGTCGCGAACAAGTTCTTGGACATGTCCGTTTCCCAAGAGTTCACTCATTTATTTGTCATTATTTGCATTAGTAGTTGTAGCCCGCTCCCTTACACACCCAGCGGTTCCATTCAGAAGTACCAGGTACGAAACTCCGGTGATTTGTTGTGCGGATGAATGGACAATTGATTGTCCAGTGAATCAATGCCCTCGCCACGAGAGAGGGACGAATGTTCACTTTACTGAACTTTTATGTCAAATAATACACAAACTAATACACTCGGTCTTGACACGATCAGTGCAGACGACACAAAAAAGATTGTTGCAATCGTTCTGGTTTCTTAACTTATTTCATTTTCCTTCATTTTTCTGATGGATCCTTTGTCTGAATTTGAAGTAAGACCGAATGATCTACGTTGATAAAACCGTCCGCTTCACATTTCACTTTCGTGGCCTAGGTGGTAGCACTTTCTTATCTTTGCGTTTGGGGGATCAAGTCCCGCCGAGGAGTGTGAAAGCACTTAATGACAGAGAAAAACTAGAAAAAAACGCCATATTCGACGGCGTTCTGTACGCTTTTCTGGGTTAGCCGCGTAGCTAAAAACATCGCCTAAAATCCCCAACAACCACAACAACACCGGTAAATGTGTCGCGCTTTTCTCAGGTTGATCAGTTTGTCGCGTAAACTGGACAACACCGAAATTGGTCCGCTGAAGACGATCGCGCGCTATTTCGTCGACTCGAAGGAGTTCAGTATGGCCGCCGAAATCTACACGAATTTGAACGATCTGAACTCGCTGATGCAGATGTACGTGCATGCGCAGCTGTGGGACGAGGTGAATGCGAACAACGATTTGGGTGTCATTATTATTGTGTGTGGAACGGAACATTGCAACATTGAACACTGATGAAACCATACGTAATTCTGGCATAATATTGGCGACTTGGAGAAATGTGTCACACAACTTTTATTGACAACTTAAGGGGCTTTCATAAAGCAATATTTAGTGACTGCGTATGTAGCTATGGTTCAATACAGCAGCGCGTCACTAAAAACTGTTTCATGAATGCACCTTAATTCATGAATGCGCCTTTAATACGCGCGTTGTGTCCGCTGCGTGTTGTTTGCTCAATGTGCTTGTTTTTTTTGGTTTTCTTATCATCGAAAATTTCGGCGCTCAGGCATTCGCACTCTGCAACCGTAACGCACAGTTTCGCAACGACGTCTACCTACCTTACGCTCGTTGGTTGGCTGAAAACGATCGTTTCGAAGAGGCGCAGCGATGTGCGTTATAGTGCACAATGATGCTTTTGTTTTTGCTGTTTAGAGTTGATGACGAAATGGAATGTTGAAAATTCTGGGCGTCACACCGCGGTTTTCAGCATACCACAAAGCCGGCCACCAGAAGGAGGCACTCAGGGTCTTGGAGCAACTGACGGAGAACGCCGTCAAAGAGTCACGTTTCACTGATGCTGGCTATTATCACTGGATGCTGAGCATGCAGTACCTGGAACGAGCCAAGGGTTAGTAACGTTGGACCAATTTCAATTGGAACTTTTCGAATAGGAGCATTTCCGTAAAAATTTCTATGATCTTTTTCCAGAAGAACCAGAGAATGAGCAACACTTTATGGCGAAATTCCAAAGCAGTCAATTACACGCCGAAATCTATTACGCCTATCACGCAATACACCGATATTTGGTCAGTTTGATGTTTTTGTTTGTCAAAAACAAATAAACAAATCTCAGCATGTTCAAAGGTGACGTGCCAACTTTCAGGCGGAGCCATTCACGTCCTATCAACCGGAGGCACTGTTGAACATTGCCCGTTTCACATTGAACCACATCAACTCACTGCCCGGCATACCACAGCGCGTGTCGCTGGTGTAAGCAATCGTTGACACAGTGAATTTTTGTTATTTTTTGACTGACTGTTCGGTTTTCGCTGGTTTGCAAGAAATGCCTGCTGCAAAGAGACGATTCGTGTATCTTGACTAAGTAAGAGATTACTATTGACTACAGTCGAACTCTATATTGTAGAGAATCAGCCGTACTTACGGTATGCGTGCTTTCCAGTGCAAACTAAACTTCACCCCACAGCAATTCCTGCACAGAAAACATGCATACCGTAATCACCAACCAATCCGCTGATTTCCTATAATTCAGAGTTAAACTGCATGTAAGAGATTACTATTGACTATTAATACCTACTATTGTATGTGAAGAGCCGTCTACCGGTATCAAAAAAAAACTATTTGCTCATCATGTAAGATACTTCCAAAATCAGTGCCCAAAAAATCCTCAACGCTCACTTCGAGCTCAGCCAATTCCGACTGCTCCCGCCCGTTTCCAATTCTATGTGTTTTTTTTCAGCGGCATCCTCTACACACTGGCGAAACAAGGCAACGTGCTCGGTGCGTACCGCCTGGCGCGTCACGCGTACGAACGCCTACAGAAGTTGCGCGCGCCCGCTCGCTTCGAACAGGTGATAGCGCGTGGCCTGGTGGTAGCGCGTTAGACTCGTTGTCTGTGCGTTCGGGGGATCGAGCCCCGCCGAGCGGTGGGCAGGCACTTAACGACAGAAGGAAAAACTCGATGGGCGCTCGACTCGACGGGCGTTCTGTACGCTTCTCTAGGTCAGCCCTGGCTAGAAACCATGCCTAAAATTTCAACAAAAAACAAGGTGATCGAACTCGGCTGCATCACGATTCGCGCGAAACCGTTCCACGACAACGAGGATCTGCTGCCGATGTGCTACCGCTGCGGCGTCTCGAACCCGTTGGTGGTGCCGAATGCCGGTGGTGGCACGGGACAAACGCCGCCGAGCAACGGCAACGTCTGCATACACTGCAGGACGCCGTTCGTCTTTTCGTTCATTTCGTTCGGTGAGCGGGATCGACCGATGATTGTGCTCTGTGTGTCAGCAATTTTCTCATGTTTACTGGCGGAAACGAAACTATCCGAACGTAGTTTTGTTGAGTAACCAGTGGTTGTCGCAACGAAATGTTAAGCGTTGTACCGGTTTATTAGCGAAATTGTTCTGCCGGTCAGTGCTTGAAATTACCTGGCGTTAGGAAGAAATAAAAAAAGCTACAAACTCTAGTTTTTTGCCGTTTAATTATGGTTGGAGACTGGAGTGATATTTTTGGTGCATTTGCACCGCGAAAGTGTGCAGATTCTATTGACGACTGATAAAAAGCATTGTAAAACCCCATTATTAACCATCCAATGTAGATTAGAAGTAGGAGGTACCAAATGCGCTTGTTTGCTCAGACATTCTACCGCTGGTTCGATTCGAAGTCGCCGACGGTATCAGCGACGACGAAGCACGGGACCTGATTAATGCTGAGCCGCCGCTGGTAGAGGACGTTAGTGTTGCTGATAAGTTCATGTCACGACGAAACGTTGAGGTTGCGCATTATTTTTTGCAGTTTTTTTTAATTTGTAGCTCTCCCGGTTTCGGAAATCTGAAGGTACATACTTCTTTGGTTGGCACATCAGTTAAGTTTCAACAGAAAATTAACAAATTAAGCAGTACTGTTTTGTAATACCGGGCCATAGGCACGGGTCAATTATTCAGAGCGACTGTCTTTTCCTAAAAAAACGAACCTTGATTCCATAGCAGGGCCCGAGCAAGGCGGAGCCAATCATCGTCGACCGCGCCACGCTGATGTCATTCAACAAAACTGACGTCATCATTTGCGATTGGCCGCCCCCGCTGAAGTGCCACTACTACAAGAACATCATTCCCGAGATTTCCGTCTCAAAGTGCAACAGCTGCAATCGAGTTGGTGATCTGCTTCATAAATTTGTTTGGCGTGCAACTTTTTCCACTGCACTTTCAGTTTCCACTGAAAAAAACATCGGGGATTTGTTTCATTTTACAGGTTACGGTACATGTAGTCCAACCCGACCATGTCCTATTTTTGGGCGCGAAATTTAAATTATTCAATTTTTTGACATTTTAATTGAAGTTTCCCGCTTGAACTCCGCCAACAATGAACTAGTTGGACGTACAGTCAACCTGTAAAAAATCCGGCATGCTGATTGGCGTTCCGTCGAGCTGCTAGGACCAATCAACGTGCCCTATTTGCACTTGTACAACCAATCAGCTGACTGCCTGTGATTTGCATCGGTTTCTTCTAGCTCTTTCACACCGACGACTTCGAATTGGCCGTACTGCAAGACAATCGATGTCCGTTTTGTCGCTCGAAGGACAGCGCGCAATTGAGGGGCGGTGACGAGGAAGAAGAGGAAGACGAAGTGCACGTGTGAAAAGTGAAGCGTGAAATTATGTGGTGCAACAACCCGCTGATTGGTTGAATGATAATGCGATCATCACTGGTTGGTCTGACTAGCATGATGCAACTATTCAGCATCTACTGCGCCACCCTGTGGACTGAATTTCAATGTTTGAATTGCACAATTTTAACAATTTCATTCATTGTTATGCTTTATATGTTTGATTGACATGTGGCTTTCGATATATTAATTGAATGGATCGAGTGATTTGTAATGCATACACACTGAATACCTATGATTGATTGATAATAAGAAAAACTATGCTCAAGAGTCGGCTCGGACAACAACCACAAACACACCATATCACATATCGCGTATATCACCTGAATTGACAAAAAATCAGCAATCAGTGGTCAATCTTAATTCTTTCTTCATTCGGCACCCTCAAAGCAGTGCGTCGACGAATACTCGGGGCCACTTTTAGCGATGGTCGGCTTCAATTCGAGCACGCGAAGTCTATGCGATGCCGCCTGCGGTGCGAAAAAAAACGTTTTTCGGTTTATGACTTTGCAATTATGGAAAGTTTTTAACACTTTTATAAATTTTATGTTTATTAGTTTTAATAGAAAAAACATAAAAAAGCAGATTTCAGAAAAAAACTGTTATCTTTGACATTTTCTAAAACTTATTTCAGCACAATCGCGCGAAAACATCTTTGACATTTTCGCTCTTCTGAAAGTAATGTGCAAATTGCAAAAAGCAACAGACGAGATAAAAAAAGCAAGAGTGGAAACAGACGCCGCCAATCAGAGCACTCACGGGTCGGTCGGTCCCGCCTAGACCCCGAGTTTGTTTTTTTTTCAAACAGCTTCCGCGGGCGTGTGACCGCTCAAAAACATTCATTACGATTCAGAAACGGTCACCCGAATGAAATGCTGTCAACAAGCCGCACACAACAACCAACCGCCGTCGACTCCGTCGGCGTCCGTTGCGTCAACAGATACGGATTGAGAACGGGCGGTCGCGACGGCCCGCCGGACAAGATGCGCGCCCGCTCGGACGTCATCGGCACCGCGCCGTCATTGACCGGCCGCTCTTGTCCGCTGACCAGCACCAACGGGCCACGTTGCTTCACCGCCGCCGCTCTTGGCGGCAGGCCGTCTTCGGCCGGCTGCTGTTCTCGTGCGAGGTCACCTTTGATCAGTGGCGGAAGCGCCGCGGGCGGTCTTGGCGGTATTGACTGTGAGAAATGTGGGAGAGGCGTTGTTCCGCCAGCAGAATAGAATGAAAAAAAACATGGTGGGATTTGATTCGAATTTTTGCCTTTCCTTTTTTACCAGTCATAAAATGCAGTGGAAACACATTGTAACCGCGGGAACAGTGCAATTTCTGGCGAACCATGTCCGAAAATAGAATTCACCTTTGGCGCAAACAATGTTCCGTGTTCGCAAACGACGGTCTGCTTTTTGCTGATCTCCGGTCGCGGTGCGGGCACCGCCAAGACGCCGTGGTGGCATCGCTTGCGGACGTTGTCCGGTTGGAGGCGCTGCAGAAGATGAACGCAAATGAAGTAATTTTGTCACTCCTTATTGTTTAGTTGTTTTTGAAACATACCCGCACACCACGGTACACAATCCCTACCATTGTTAGTACGGAATCACCGAGTAAACATGGCAGCTTTTTTCAGGGTGCAAGGAGCGCGCAAAATTTAAATGAAAGAAAAAAAACGTTCAGAAACCAAATTGTCTGCCAAATTTGACGCGTTTTTTGGACTAATAAATTCTTCGTGCTATTCTGTTCATTCTTTCTCCCTTGAACACATGATTAGGAGTTATGTTGGCATTTTTGAAAAAGACAACTCGTAGTTTGCGACTGATCCCGCTTTGATGGGCTGCCTTATTTATTCGGCCATACTGTACGTCACCGCCGCAGTCAACGGTGGTGTGGTGTACCGTGCTGTGCGAAAATGTCGATTTACTGTTCTGGTTTTCACGGTTCTTTTGAATTTTAACATTTTTGAATGTTTCAATGAAAGAGAACGTTTTTCTACTTACACTGTTTAGCAGCTGACGATCTAGAACTGCGGTCTTCATTTTCGTGAATTTCGCTGCGGTTTTTTTTTCGGATGTCCACCGCTTAGAGTGTGATGATGATGACAAAGAAGATTTGATTTAACCAAACTGAAATTCGAATTCGAGAGATACGATACCTGTGAAAACTGGCTGACCGACCAGTTGGTTGAAAACTATTATGTTCGACGGAGCAAGTCGAGCGTTAGCGTTCTAGAGGTGTGGTCGAAAAGCCACTGAGAAAACGGGGCTACTATCTTTTATTTTGGTTCTGAGACTCAATGCGTGGATAACTTCGGCTATTTTGAATTGCCACATAAAGATTGAAACGTTTTCACATTTTCTTTTCAAAATAGAAACCCAATAAGCGTTCCCTCTACAACAACAACGAGACAACTTATGTAGCATATACGATATCTTTTCCAATGTACATTTTGTAGTTTGAAGAAGTTGTTTTTGAAGCTTGAAAATTTTCAGCAAAACGCTTTTGTCAACTTCTCCACTTTTTATTTACAGTCGAACTCAATAAAATGTTGAATCAGCTGATTGGTCGGCCGAGGGGAGGCTGCTCACACTCCGCACCCTTCTTTTTTTCGTGGATCTGGATTCTATTGAAACGTGTTTCTTTTGAATGAGTGTGAATTTCCAGCACCCTTTTCATGCTAAAAATAAACTAAAAATGTTAGAAACTGCAAAATTCAGAATTTTTTTTAAATCAACAGCTCAAAATGTATTTTTTTTTTGTTTTAAGCGACGACGACGTCGTCGCTTAATTTTTGCATGTGAACTGAAAGACAAAAGCCTGAAAAGAGTGCGTTGTGTGCGTGGTTTGCTGCGTGCACCAAGTAAATGAACACAGCAGCTTACCAAAAACAACTTTAAAACGGTGAAAACGAAAGATGAAAACAAAGTCGTCGTGTCGTCGTCGTCCGCGAAGTCGGAACGCATTTTTTTTAATTGCGGACGCATGTCGATCGGTCAGCTAGGAATGAAACCCCCTTCAGCTGGCTATACAGCGCACTCATTTCAGGCTTTTGTCTTTCAGTTCACACGCAAAAAAATTAAGCGACGACGTCGTCGTCGTCGTCAATAAAAAAATGCGTTTTGAGCTGTTGAATAAAAAAATCTGAATTTCGCAGTTCTCCAACCCTTTGAGCTTATTTTTAGCATGAAAAGGGTGCTGGAAATTTACATTCATTCAAAAGAAACACGTTTCAATAGAATCCAGACCCACGAAAAAAGAAGGGTGCGGAGTGTGAGCAGCCTCCCCTCGGCTGACCAATCAGCTGATTCCACATTTTCTTGAGTTCGACTGTAGTTTCAGTGATTTATTTAGGTTGCAATCGCCAAAGTTATGATTCCGTGATTTCATTTCATCCAGACAAAGTCCGTCCATCCTGGATAGGCCACTGGTGCGGTCAAGTCAAAAAGACTGGTGCCGTCCAGTGTTCGAGCGGTGTACCCGAGTCTGGACATTTCTGTGATCATTTTCTCGTTGCATAATCTGTCGACGGAGTCTGGAAATTGCGTCAGCAAAAAATGACAGGTTTGTCTTTCCGCGACCTAAAGCCAAAGCCTAAGCCTAAACCTCACACTCAACACACCCATAACTGAACAAGACCTGTGTGACCTACAGTAGTCCCAAGCCTGTATCAAATCATAAAACGTGAGCCTGAAGTTTTTAAAAATCGAGAAGCTTCTGAGTGTCAGTCTAGGCCTGATTCTCCGCCTCACCGAAACCCTTCCGCCTAAAGGCCCAACAGTAAGCAGACGAATATTCCGATGAAACTCCACTTCGCCAGAGAGCCTTAACCCAACTATGTGTGTGTCCAATACTTGTTCGATAATCCTATCTTCCAGTTTCACACACTGACCAGTTTTCAATCGATCGTCAGTCCACTCCATGACGACGCACGGCACGTTGACGTTGGCGAGAAACGCCAGTCCGCCATTCACCACGTGACACTCATGCCGCTGGACGTCGACTTTCATGACGACACTTTTCGTGTGCACGAACGCCTGCAAGTCGTCCAGCAGTACACGTGTGACGACGACAATTGGCGTCAACTGGCGGTTGGCGGTGTCGCTGACGCCGGCGACGCGCAGGAAAGCGTCACCTTGAAAACGCTCAAACAAAACACTCGCATGCAAATGATTGCAAATCAGCTTGCGTGAATCGCAGAGAATCCGAAACTTATTACTGATTAACACTGCTGCTATGGGTGTGAATTGATTTCCGTTACCGTTACAAGGCAACATTGATTCGTTTTAGCAGCAACTTTACAGTGATGAAACCAGACCGATATTCAGAGGCGCATTTGACATTTCGATTTGTCCGCGCGCATCTGACAACGCGAAAGGCAACAGTCGGAAATTGACATCGGAAAGGCGATTCAGAAGAAATGAGCTCTGGAGCAACGAATGATCCTGAACGTGGTTGGAATAAGTCGGTCCAGTATGTCACTCGGCATATGAATGCACACACGCACTCACGCACGCACGCACGCTCGCACGCACGCACGCACGCACGCACGTACGTACACACGCACGCATAAACGCACGCACACACGTTACACGCACACGCACGCACGCACACATACTCACGCGCACACGCACGCACACAAAAAAAAACCCGAACATATGCACACCAGCACAAATAATTGCGATGCTGGTTTCACAACCTTTGGGTGCGGTTCAACAGCGAGCACTGGCGTTCCGAGCGAGGCGATATAAAACGCATGGCTGCCGATATTTGCTCCAATGTCGAGAAATGTCACGCTATCTGCCGGTTCTGAAAAAAAGTAAAAAATCGAATGTTGATTTGATACAAAAATGTATTCGAAGGTGACTTTCGAACGACACTGATTAGTCTCCTCGCACTCGTCTGATGTCTTCCGCCAAACACTGTGCTTGACGTGAACTTACAGGGGGTGGTAGTGTGGAGCAGGTTGAAAACAGGTCCACCCTCCAGCGTCAAGATTTTATTTTAAAAAAAGTCAAGACTCTCGACTGAGTCGAAAAGTGCGACAAAACTTTTTTCCGCATTTTACGTGGCTGGGCTGTCCATATTTTCATCTGATATTCAAAAAAATTCTTGTCCTCTTGAAGATCGTACACTTGCTGGCTATACTATCGTTGACTATACCGACTCGTCGGGCGTTGCTACCAAACAGGTTACGACATATAATAATGCAAATTGTGTCTGGTACTAAACTCGCTTTCAAAAATTTCCACAAGTTCATGAAATATTTATAGCAATTCAAAAGTAGCAGCGAGTTTAACAGGGTCAAACAATCTCCAAAGCGTTTGTCTGACCGATTGAAATCACACCGTCTGATACAGAAAGCGACCTGATTAAAAACCGGTGCCTTTCTTTTCAGTGAACACACCTTTTTCAATGCATTTGCGGATTGCCTGCGCAACATGATGGTCACATCGGCCAAGCCGTTTCATGCAGCCGTTCATGAATCGATCAACAGACGCAGGGTGAACGCACAGAATGTGACTCGGCTCTGGGAGCAGTTTTGTGCGAGAGAAATACGCCATATCTATCATGAGAAGGTGACCCTAGTACAGTACTTCTGACTCACCCTGTACACAAACTTATTTCAAAACTGCTGGAATGGTTTGAGAACTCTAATGTTGCGCAAAACTGCTCCCTGTATTTGTCGTGAGACACTCCATTCCGCCGCGACCCAACTCTGGAAGCGACGCACTCAGGTCCATGTTTGAGAGCACCATTTTAGATGACGAGTTTAGTGCGATTTCGTAGCTGCTGAAAAGGTCACAAACTAATGAGAAATCGACAAAATAGTGGACTTGAAATGTGAAATTATTATTGCAAAATTTTTGCCGAAAACACGCAAAAAACACACAATAAACTACGGACACAATATCGTTACACTGAGAAAACGCGCGGCTACTATCTTGATAGTTGAGTAAACAAAATTAGCAACTAAATTTTCAGTCCCATTTTCTCAGTGTCCCAAGAATACCACACGTACCGTACTTTAAGTTCAACATCGGTGTAATACTCTGATCGAGCCCATTTGTGCTGTATTGATGAGCTTCCGAGTCTGTGTTGTGCCAAAGGCAAGCAAATAGAAAAAACGCACTCGATATCAGTCCACCGAGCAGAAGAAAGTTGCATTTGATGGCCATTCTGAAAGTGCTACTGATCAAAAAGTTGACAACCATGAAAAAGTAAAAAGTTGTGAAAAAATGGTTCTGTTTCAAAGGTCTTGGCAAAACGACTTTTTTGTTTTTATATGCTTTTGTCATTCAATCATTTATTGTCATTTCTATTATCTGATACTTTGACAAATTCTCAGCATCACTCCGTTACACTGTTTGCACAACTGTTTCAACGGCATAAATTTCAACCGTTATTCCCCACGTACAGTAACAGAATTTTCATATATCGATCGGTTTTTTCTTTTTGTTTGTTATAAATGTATGTTCAGGTGCATAATTAGAAAAGACATTATTGGTCTCAGCAATCGAACCCGGATAAAACAGCAGATCTTTCTGCAAAACGATGCATACACTAAAAACAAACACACATAGAAAAGTCAATTAATTGTTGTAAAACAAATTTAAAGAATACTTTCAGAAGTCATGCTGTCCCAAAAAGGCAGCAAATCATGTACGGTTGCACCACACTTGCATAAAACGCATGCACATTTCGTTTCTGTAAAAAATGGTTGATTTATTCCAAAAAGTCAAAAAATATGCGCTTCTCTCCGTCCCCCAGAATTTTTTTTCATGTTTGTTGTTCATTGGTAAGTTTAGGCAGTTTTAATGCAACACATGATTGCGTGGTGAAACAAAATTATATAAAATGTGAAGAAGAAACGCTTTGGCGCATCAAAAAACATGCAGGTAGTAGGTAGGTAGAATGTCTGGTTTTGAACTTTCACAACAAAACTGTTTTTTTTGTTTCACCTTCTGCGTCTTACCCGTTTGCCAATGATAACTCGGCGAGTGTTACAGTAAGAATTCCATGAATTCGCTATTTCCTTCAAATATCTAGATTATTTTGTGACAATTTCAGTCCTCTGAAGTGCAGCAGTGGAACTTCAAAAAATTGAATCACTTTCTTGCAATATTTTTGAAACCTATAACTTTCAAACACCGCTCCCAAAAGCACGCGTTTAGCGCTGTTTTCGAAATGTCGTTTTGGCGGGTTGGTCAGATAGTTTGTTTACTGTTATTTTTATTTTTTTTTAAAGTTTTATCGTATTTGGTCTCGCACGATATATTATTCT
Source organism: Theristus sp. LFF4_11 (assembly GCA_030248135.1). Taxonomy (NCBI): domain Eukaryota; kingdom Metazoa; phylum Nematoda; class Chromadorea; order Monhysterida; family Xyalidae; genus Theristus; species Theristus sp. LFF4_11. Next base: position 37,072 of record JASANC010003616.1, on the reverse strand, counting down.
GTATCTGTAATTAGTGTCCACTGTCCACTGAGATTGCAGCAACAAAAACGCTTTGTTGGCACTTGTTATCCTCTACTTTATACAATTGCAATTCTTTTAAACTGAAACAAGCTTGTATCGGACCGGACCAGACCGGGTTACCCAACGCATTAGCACACAATTTGTACAAAAGCTTGAATTATTCAGGCTGAAGCGCTTCACGATTATCGACCAAGACCAGGGACTGCCGAAATCGGCTTGCGAAAAGGCGAAAGGCTCAAGATCACGTCTGTGGAGGTAAAACCCCAGTCTGAACACCGTAAACTCCGTGTATCTACTGTCTGAAAACAAAAAAGTCCTAGTCGGAACACCCTAAGTCCTGGTCTGAAGGCCGCAAAATTCTGTTCTAAAGACCGAAAAGTCCTCGTTTGCAGACCGTAAAGTCCTATTTTGAACACCGTAAAGTATCAGTCGGAAGGCCGTAAGTCCCCGGTGGCCGAAGACCATAAAGACCGTAAAGTCCCAGTAAGACCTACCTACCGGTCATGAAGACGGCAAAGCTTTATCAAAACACCGTAAAAGTTTTTGTCTGGAGACCGTAAAGCCGGTGTGTCTGAAGACAGCGCAAATTCCAATAAGTTGGAAGATACTGTATTTTGTTGGAGCCAAATCCACGGTGCTTCATCAAATCAGTGGCGATGGGATCCAAACACGTCGATTGGGAAGTGTTTTTTGCCGCTTTTTTACTCCTGTTTCTCGTATGCAGGAAACCGACGGTTGGCTAGAAGGCACAAACGGACACAATCAACACGGTTTGATTCCGGCCAACTACGTCACGGTTGGTTACATGGATTTTTTCCGGCAAACTTTCACGGAATTCTCCCGTGCATTCACGGTTTTATTGCAGTCGATCGAATCAGACAGTAACAATGATGGCGATTTACTGGATCTCTCTGAGAACACCTATGAAACGGCTGAGGAAATGCAGCACCAGCAAACGCAAAATCAGCATCGTGACCATCGACACAAGCCGACGCCGAATGCAAGGCGGTTTACCCCAAATGGAACGAACCATCAAGTTTGTTTTTTTCAAGCTTTTCGGTGTGTATTTCATTTTTGCGCGAATGTTTATCCAGTCAATAAAGTTGATTCCTTGTTAGACCGCCGAGTCGGACTCGGATGACGATGAGGGTGAAGCGGAGGCAGTGAATCAAAGTTTAAGCCGGTATATTCACGTCTTTTTGAAGTTGTTTTTCCGACTTTGTGTGGGGTTCGCACATTCAGTACAGTTTAAGATTAGTGCAATTATGATCTTTTTATTGGCCCGCAAGAAAAGTCTACAATGCACTGGACTTCTAACGGTTCTGCCTGGCTGAATGACTTTCTCTTTTTTTAAAGTTTTTGCAAATCACCGCTGTGCGGCGGAAGCAGCAAGTCGAACCATGATCGTGTGTGTGTGTAGCAGTGAGCAGCAGTAATAGCAGTAGCAGCAGCACAACTGAAGCATGTAACTAAAGGTGCGTTCATGAAACAGTATTTGGTGACCGCGTAGTCATCTTTTAACACAGCTACGTGTCACTAAATGCTGCTTCATGAATGCTGCTTTGCAGCTGTGTGAATTCAGTGTGTGTGTGTGTGTGTGGTGCTAATGCTGTCGTGCAGTGGTGATGGTTTTCAGCAAACAAGTGAAGCGAATCAAGAAATGTCATGAATTGTAGATTTTGTTTGTGTGTGACGGTCAAGACAAGATTGTCATGTGTAGATGAACAATGTTTTTTTACAGAGATTTAACTCAGATGCCTTTTTTGTCAGACTTGCGATTAGAAGGCAGCCGGTAACGGAAAGACAAGCGCGTACGCACTTGCCAAACGAGCGTCCCGCCACGATCGTAAGAAAGACGACCACGTCGAGCGCATCAAACGTCCAAGTTGGCATTAGCTCTGCTTTTTTTGATATCAGCATTCATGAAAATGGGCCACCATTCATGCACTCGCGCACGTCAGCTGAGAAAACATATGTGACACGCTGTGCTGTTTTTCTTTCATGCATGTAGCGCAGCGAAGTGACGCCGTGTAAAGCTGAGTGCGGCTATTATGCTCCATGAATGGCGCTTAAACGTCGGATTGATATTCTTTGAAAGATATAAGTCGTCTGAAATTTTGCCTTCATTTGGCTCGTTTTTTATTGTTAGAACACTGACTCGGACGACTCAGGTGACAAAGACGATGACGATGATGAAGCCGGCTATCGAAATTTCAACCGGTATGAGAGAGCAGCTTTATCTTTTTAATACGATTTTTACAATCACACCAACAAAATCTATTTGTGGCGAGTGGTCCGCTGGTACAGTGCATGCATGAATGATTTTGTGCGCTTTGGGGAATCGAGCCGCCCCGACGAAAACAGGGTGGTGGTGTTCTATGGTATTCCATGGACACGCACCATTACACCAACTCTGGTTTTCGAGCTTCATACAAAGTATTATATTCAACGCTATTTAGCTACACAACAGAATGATATCACCTGAACTGTTGTTACATCGCACCGGATCAAAATTTCAGAAAATTTCAGTTTCTTTTTTCTTCATTCCTTTTCTGTTTTGTATATCAGAATCGTGAGCAATCCAACCGTGAAATGGGTGATGAATGGTGAACCGAACGTGTTGACCAAGACAAACGAGCTGTTCGCAATCGAGGTTTGACTTTTTTTTGGCGCGATTTTGTCCTCAATCTCGTCATAAACACGCCAATCAGCGTGGCCGCTGCGTCACGCTTTGAAAAAAGAGGTCCGAACAGGTGTCCGGTCCCGGTGTCTTGTCCACCTGGGAATCGCGCGCGCAGTGTCCTGTGCAGCGTGTCGTGTGCCGGCGGGTCAACTGCACACTTTTGCTTTCGGCGTGTTGGAGCCGCAGTTTGCATTTGCGGACACACCACGCCTGACACACCAGTGGTCAATTCCATAAAAGTGAATAGTGTTTGAAAAGGGAACATTTTCACTCCAGGGTGTTCCAAAAGTTAGTCTTTGACAAATTCCGAAAAATAATCGAGACATGAGCTTCAGAGACAAACAGTTTTGCGTCCAAATTAGAAATATCAATCCATACAATGGGAAGCTTCGGTCAAAGATGAACTTGGGGTTCAAGTATTCAACCGGAATTTGTCAAGGTCTAAATTTTGGAACACCCTGGAGTAGAACTATTCACTTTTCAAGCACTACTCACTTTTTATAGAACTGACCACTGAGGGACAGCAGCACACCGGACATCGTTCTATTTGGCGGGCGTCGTTTGTCAAAACTCGATGTTGCAGAGGTCAGCAGACGGCTCGTGTCACTGGCGGGACGATCGGCCATCCGAGTACATGAAGTGCAGAGTGCACGATCCGAGGCCGAACGCGAAATTTGTCGGCGTCAAACCATTCATGGAGTACACAGTGACGACAACGGTATGAGCGTTTCGTTTCGTCCCGAGACTCAACGCGCGCCTAGACAGCTACACAGTTTCATGCATGACGCGGCAATTCAAAATTTGTGGAGTGATCCGAGTTCCCTAACTGGGGCCAAGTCGTCGCTTGGGCGATTTTGAATTACCACATAAAGATTGAAACTAGTTTCCTATCTGCATCTGCATTAGCATTGAGTCGCAGAACCTAAAAAAATTGATAATATAGTTCTTTGTGAGTACTGTTACTGCAGTTAGTTCGAAGCGAAATTGTATCGTATGATAGTAATGGTAGATATTCTTTCTTGACTATCACATAAAAAAACGTCTGCAGTGCATGTCAATGCGAAATCGTGCCAAAAAAGACCAAATTATGCTTCGTGTGGACCGACCGTTTTTTACTTTTTTTCGTATCAGTTTTTTAACTGCGCTCGACCGCTGCTCGTCTGGCATCGGTACAAACAATTCGAATGGGTCCGTCAGCGATTTTGGGCGAAATATCGTCCGCTGTTCGTTTGGCCGTTGCCGGAGAAACTCACCGCAGGTATCATGGGAATAAAACCGGTTTTTTTGAAAAAAAGGTTTTATAATTGTTTTTTTCTATCGAAAATGAAAAGCCGATTTTTTTAATCTAAAACTTTTCGAACTTTTGGCACTTCAAAACTATTGGGTGGACGACGTTGCCATGCTTACATATGAAACATCCGGACGGTGTAAGTTGAATGATCAATACAACCGAATATCAATCAAAATAATTGTTTTCATTTCATCGAAAAAGAATAATTGGTTGCACAGTTCATTATTGAACGATGTTATTGTTGACATGCAACGCAATGACACACATTGGCGCAGGAAATTACAACGATGGAGTGTTGGTCGCTTATCGCGTACGTGCGCTGCAGCGTTGGGCGCAGAAGGTTTGCGACCACCCGGTACTCAGTCAATCCGATGTCTGGGTGCACTTTCTGTCGCCCTCAGCGGACCAAAAAGTGCGCATTTTCTGAACTATGACATTGAATTGGAGGCGGGCACGACAACCAAACCGAAGCCGTGTACCGTTACGTTGAAAACGTCAAACTGAAACCGAACAGTAACCTTTCTAAAAATACGTCAACCCGCGAAACCGAACCGTGATCCAGAATTCCACATTTCGTTCGTTATCCCAACTTTTCCAGGAATGGAAAACTGGCAAGCGAGCAGTGGAGGAAGGCGAACAAAAGAGTGGCGGTAAATGCACTGATAAAACAAGCCATGCAAACATAAACAACACACACAACGAGCAACAGTTTCGCTCAAACTATTCTTCAAGTGTATTTCAGTCTTCAAGCGTCTGCTTTCCATCACCAATTCGGACACGCCGCTGACGACGCACTTTTGCTCAGCCGTTTCCGTGCCTGACACGCCTATCAGTGTGGTCGCCATGTCAGTTTGCAATTCATATTGTGCACGTGACATAACTGGATCGCACGCGTGCGTGCGTGCGTGCGTGCGTGCGTGCGTGCGTGCGTGCGTGCGTGCGTGCGTTCACAAGTCGTGTAGCTGAAGTCGTCTAACGTGCAGCATTTGTTGTTCAGGACAGGCATTGTGAACCACTTCGGCGATGTGGTGAATCAACTTCGAAGTTGCTGTGAGGATCTACTTTCCTCGAGTGACAGCATGATGGACAAAATGCAAGGTATGCCAAATAGATAAATAAGTCTGCACATGGTCTGCTGAATGTGCGGCAGAATACAGTTGTAGCATCAAAAAAACCGTGGTCAACAAGTCAGCCCGTAAAAAAACAGGAAAAATTATTTGCCTTGTTAGATTCGTTAAGCGCCATTCATGGAGGTTGAAGCGTTCGTGAATGGACAAAAAACCTAAAAAGTCGCAGCGGCTGACGCAGCTTCACTTCAGGCCGCTTCATCATTCATGATGAAGCGCGTCAGCGCGCTTCAGAGCGCTTCAGCGCGCGCGTTCGTGAATGGATAAATTTCCCAAAACAAAGCAGGGCTTCACTTCACGTCGCTTCATCATTCATGATGAAGCTGGTCAGCGCGCGTCAGCGCGCTTCAGCGCGCGCTTGCATGAATGGGCCTTTAGCATCATAAATCACCTGGCAAATCGTTCGATTGTCTATTTTGATGTAGAACAGATTGATTGAAGTTGATGCTCTTCTTTTCCTCGATTTTTTGTAGCATAAAAAGTTGCGCGTTTTTGTGGTTTCGTTGTTTCTGTCAGATTATCTTTGGGGTCACTTTGTAAAGAATATTATACGCCAACAATGTAATTGTTTGCAATATTTTCATGAATGGGCATCGACTACAAGCTGTTCGGTTCGGCGCTTGATTCACTGGCTCTTCGAATGGAGATGGACTGCACACGTGCGAAGTTTTTTACGTATTGACCTGTAATGGAATACTGTTTGGCGGACATTATGTTTGACACACAATAACCAGCAAGTGACGATCTGACGTTTGTCCTTGCATGACGCGTAAGTGCGGTATACATTTTTTTTTCAGCGGAATTCACCAGCTCCTCACAAAGACTGCAGTCGGTCGCACAATCGTTTACCAACATCGCAAAAATTTACGACAAAAAAGTAAACTAGTGTACATCTGCTTCTCGCCAGGAAATTTGTGGGGCAGATGATTCAGAACGTTTTTTGTTGATGTTATTTCTCACATGTTTACAAGTGCAATCAGCTGATTTTTGTTCTATGCACGTGCAAGTTTCGCATGTGCCCGCTATTTTGCAGCAATACCGTAAAGTCTTGCATATAAGGTCTCCTTATATAAATTTGAAAATCAAAAATTTCTGAAAAAGTGGAATTTTGTGTGACAGCCTTATAAGTGGGAGGAGGTCTTATAAAGCAAACATTAAGAATTCCGGGTTTTGTAAACGGGGTAGGATTTCGACCAAGTCAAAATTTTGAATTTTTTGGTTTCCCGCCGTGTGACACTCCGCCCACTTTTGGGTGGGGGTCTTATAAGTGGGAGGAACCTTATATGCAAGACTTTACGGTAATCATATATTCGAAGTATTTTTCTTATCAACAAACGGTTTACACATTAAACAAGCGGAATTAAACAAATTTTATTTCAGCCAATTCAACTGTTCGAGCCACTGCAAGACTTTTTGCTGTTCTACAAGCATATGACGAAAGCAATCGCGGACCGCATAAGAGTTCAGAAGGTGCGTTTCAGCTAAGATTTGCTTTACTCATACACACGCACATGTACACTCACAGACGCACACGCACACGCACACGCGCACACGCGCACACGCACACACGCACACACGCACACACGCACACACGCACACACGCACACACGCACACACGCACACACGCACACGCACACACGCACACACGCACACACGCACACACGCACACACGCACACACGCACACACGCACACGCACACACGCACACGCACACACACACACATGCACACACACACGCACACGCACACGCACACGCACACGCACGCACACGCACACCCACGCACACACGCGCACACACACGCACACACGCACACACGCACACGCACACACTCACACACGCACACACGCACAAGCACACGCACACGCACACGCACACGCACACGCACACGCACACCCACACGCACACGCACACGCACACGCACACGCACACGCACACGCACACCCACAGGCACACGCACAGGCACACGCACAGGCACACGCACACCCACACGCACACGCACATGCACACGCACACGCACACGCACACGCACACGCACACGCACACGCACACCCACAGGCACACGCACAGGCACACGCACAGGCACACGCACACGCACACGCACACCCACACGCACACGCACACGCACACGCACACCCACACCCACACGCACACGCACACGCACACGCACACGCCCACACACGCACCCACACACACACACACACACGCACACCCACACGCACACCCACACGCACATGCACACGCACATGCACACGCACACACGCACACGCACACGCACAAGCACACGCGCACGCGCACGCACACGCACACCCACACGCACACGCACACGCACACGTACACGCACACGCACACGCACACGCACACCCACAGGCACACGCACAGGCACACGCACAGGCACACGCACACGCACACGCACACGCACACGCACACGCACACCCACACGCACACGCACACGCACACGCACACGCGCACACGCGCACGCACACGCACACACGCACACCCACACGCACACCCACACGCACATGCACACGCACATGCACACGCACACACGCACACGCACACGCACAAGCACACGCGCACGCGCACGCACACGCACGCGTCCAAGAACTATTTATACTTACAGGAAGTACTGAGCGAGTGCGAAGCGTTGCAGCGTCAATTCGAAAGTGGCAAAAACGTGTCGAGCAGACAGTTGAAGGAAGTTCGCCACCGCCTCAACCAACTGAATTACGTTTTCCTTGCCGAGATGCAGAGCTTCAAGGAGCAACTGGCTGCCGATCTGAGAGAGACGTTCAAGCAGTTGCTGACGACGCACATTCGCATGCATAACAAGGTTGCATTTTCGATGTGTGGCGTTTTTTTCGCGTTCAACAAAAAACGGCTTTCTGATTTTTGGTTTAGTTACATTCAGCAGATACATTTGTGGCCAACTCAAAAACGGTGCATGAAAAACTTTCGATCTGAAAGTTTACAAAAATGAAAAATCGTTGCAGATCCTTGAGAGGCTGACCGGCACGCTCAACGGTCTGAACTGCGGCAGCGCTGCAATGTAGATCGCACTCTTTGGACTGTCTGTTCAATCTGGGTTGTTTTTCTTTCAACGCTTTGTGTGTTCGGTTCGGTGTTGGGTCGGCTGTGTTCGGTTGTTATTTTTTATTGTTTTTTCAATGCGTAGATTGTAATCATACACCGAAGATTTTGTCTTTGGCAGTTTCACCCAAAAACGCGTTGATACCGAAATAAATTTCGGCTGAATGTTTGGTTTTTTACTTAATTCTTTTTACTTGTACTTTGATGTTCTGTGTATTATTGATACGAAATTCGAAATTTCGCATCAATAACATTTCGACTTGTGTATGCCTAACGTTTACCTACCGTACTCCAGAATTTTTTTTGCTTTATTCTCGCTTTTATTAAAACAGCTTGATTACAATGGTTGCGGTATATTTTTAAAACAGATAAAAGTCATGAATGTAACAATCACAAACGCATACAAATGAGATCGCGTCGAGACCCAATCCCAGTACAATAGATACGGTATTCCGAATAGTGTCGGCAGAGCAGTCCAGAATTCACTGCTGCCGACGACGGCTGAACAAAAGTCAACCAAATGACAAACATGAATGCACACAGTTTCACAATGGCACTACAATTCAATTTCAACAAACAAACAAAATGTTTTGGCGTCCCTATTGGTGTCCTATGTCACAAATATGACTGGCCCAAAAACAAAAGCGGAGCGGTGAGCCACAGTTATATCGCTAATCCATACTGAAAAAAAACCAAACTCCACGACATAATTCATCCCATGCCAAATTCCATTCCGAATACTTGTTCCACGCCAAAATTCATCCAACATTCTAAAAATTGCAGAAATAGTCAAACGGCGTGGCATGAAATTCTGGCATGGACTGAATTGTAATACATGGCGCTATTTGGCACTTTTTAGCGGTTCGTGGCATTACCGGTACATTGTATATGCCGTATGGGATGCTCAGCTCTTTCACTTACAATCGAACTCTAAATTATAAATAATCCGCGTGGTCGTTGGTGATCACGCGATGCATATGCTTTCTGTGCAGGCATCGCTGTGGGGGCGGAGTTTGGTTGGCGCAGAAACCATGCATGCACGTGACCACCAACCAATCAGCGGATTCCCTATATAATTTAGAGTTCGACTGTAACGACGGTCATTTTCGGAACAACATCGCAACGGGCATCATTGAGCTAGCCGAGCACGTACATACAAAGGAACGGCATTCGATGGCGACAATCAGCGTTGTCCCACCGAATGTCCGAGATCCAATCATCGCCCCCGCAACAGTGTTTCTCGATTTCCTCCCTAATCACGACACAGTCGTCCCCTGCCGCGCCACTCCACCGCCCGTAGCCTCGCAGCTCCGACACGTGCGCCGTTTCACCGTTCGCCCAGTGCCAAATTTCGTTGCGGTCGCGACTCAGGCCCATCCACACTTTACCGACGTTCTGATCGAACGAGAAGATCTTTCTGCAAAGAAAACATGCAAAAATGGAGGCCGGAGGGGTTTTTGCGGATGGTTTTTTTGGTGCCATTATTTTGTCTGTGCATTTTTGGCCTCTCCACGCCAACACGCTCAGAAAATGGCATAATTGCTCATACCATTGCGCATGCATACCATTGCGCATACCAACTTGCGTGCCTAAACTTCATGCGATTATCTCGCTAAAAATCCGTGCCAGACCGTTCATTCTGCGTGCATGACAAAAAAAACTTGTAATTCTGTTTTTTTCTGAATTTTCCGGCATGACAAAAAAATTGATTTTTTTTGTTTTGCTTTTTTTATTTGCTAGGTGTTGAGCGGTTTTGTTTATTATTGTGCACGCTTTTAACAAAACAAAAACAAACAAAAAGCAGTTGATAAATACGCAAGAAACACGCGAACGTTTTGAAGAACGGCTTCAGTCGAATGCGCAGCTGATGCGACTTCAAATAGGCCAATTTTGCGCGCTCACTCTCGCAGTGCGCGGCCGCTTCGTCGAAGGTTTTCGGCTCGGCAAACACTCGGAAGCAGAACCGTCGAGTGGGATGGTCGCTTTTGTCGAACGGACTCAGCCAGCCTTGTCGGCATTTGGTCTCTGCGAACAGAAAAACGAGAAGTTTTTGGCTTGCCTACTCATGGTGTCTTACACTTTTCTGGTATCATGCCGTGCACTGCAGAATAAAACTGACTGACTGATGCAGTTGACTCAGACTCAGATCCAATTGAAGATGTTTTGGGCAGTGTCTACCAATGGTGGAGTCAACCGCAATGGGGCTCACATCGCGCCATACAGAACGAACGAACAGGAATTTTGGCAATGTTAGTTGCCATATATGGCTTCTAACCCGGAATGGAGAACAGAACACGCTCTGTCCAATGGAATTTTCTGCCGTCAAAACGCCTGCCTCTACACCCGTCGCTCGACGCGGCACTCAGGCAGACAGACATGAGCGTCAAATGTGCGCTGCCATTGTTTTTGCGGACAAAGTGATGACAGATTTTGGTGGTTTCTTCTGATACATACGTTCTCACATTCAATGTTTCTTTTAAAGAAGAAATAACATACTTAGGTACATGTACTTGAACCGGAGGATAATACCACAGCGGTAACCACTTCTTCCTTCGTCGCAACAATAGACCACGCAGGACGGACTAACCCTCTGGAGGTGGCGGTGGCGGTGGAGGTGACGGCTGAGGCGAGCATGCCGTTCGCGAGTCTGTGCGTTGCCGCGCCTGTCGCCCGCACGGGTACATCGCTCGTAGCAGTCGTTTGTCGCAGTCCGACATTTTTCCATCTTCGCCAATCGTGACGCCGTCGGGCAGCGGACGCACCGGCTCAATCACCTAAAGCGCCATTCATGAAGGTCGAAGCGCGCTGACGCGCGTCACTTCGCTACACATTCACGGATCGAAAAAAAAACAGCGCACATCAAAAAATCAGTTTTTTTTGGAACAGACGCACATTCGTACGCACGTTCATGTTAGCGCGCGTCAACGCGTTTCAGCGCGACGGGCGTTCATGAATGGGCCCGAAGGGCGCATTCATGTTGCAGTATTTAGTGACCGCACAGCGCTGTGTTAAAACATATAGCTGCGCGGTCACTAAATACTGCAGCATGAATGCGCCTTAAGTGTTTTTTATTCAGTTCAGGCAAAACGCGGACAACACGAAAACACACTGGAAACGAAAGTGCACTGCGAAAACAAACGCTATCGAACTTGCGATGCCAAACGCCATCGCATCACCGAGTTGACGTTTTCGTGTTATTGTGGAACACACACTTTAGGATACTAAATTTTTTCGGTTCTGGTACTTAATGCGTGAAATGGAAACCATTGTCAATCTTGTTTGATCTTTCAGCGTCTGTTTACCTACATCTGCGCGCGCATTCAGTCTCGGGACGAAAATAAAAGATAATAGGTAGTAAGTTTAGTAGCGAATGAATGCACAAAAAGGTGTTTCCGAACTGGTGTTCCGGTGACCTGTCCCTTTGAGTGTCCGTGTCCCGCATTGTGTCACGAAAATAAAAGTACGTAGCAACCCCACACTCGGTCTTTTGATATGTAATCAACTTTTATGCCCAGGACACCGCGCTGGACACTCAGGCGGACAGGACATCGGACACTTGTTCTTCGGCAAAAAAACTATTGCCGCGTGTTGAACCCTTCACGAAATACATTGGCGAACTCTCAAACTTTTGATGTTGTTCATTGCGCAAAAAGGCAACTTTTCGATGGTGAAATAAGCGATTCGTCACAGCAATAGCAACATTTTTTTTGCCTCGAAAAACAGTACTGCACTTTTTCTCACAAAAAAACCACCAATGTCACCTTGATCGGCACACCGTGGAAAGTGACATGCGTCGGGTAATGTAGCACGCTGTCGAGGCAGTCGCCGTATTTGAGGTCCCACGTCGTGATCTTGGTCGCGTCGACCTTATCGTAGTTCAGCTTGATGTACTCGGCGTCGAGCTTGACAGGAGTTTTGAGAATGATGTTTTGAATTTGGTTGTTGCAAAACTCTGGCAGTCTGGCAATGAACTCTCATTTCTACGTTCTTCATTCCATTTGCTGTATGTTCGCTTGAATTTTCCGCAGTGTTCCCGTTATGTTGCTTATTCATTTACGCGAGCGAGCAAAAAAAGGCGCAACCGGAAAACCGGAAACCGGCAAAAAAAAACAATGAAAAAAGGACGCGAATGAAACCGCCACTGACGTTTTTCGGAAAGTTTTCGTAGAGCACTCTGATGTGGTCGTCTCTGTCGGCTCGCTGGTGAATGTGATAGAAGCCGAGCGCATGCATCAACTCATGCACGATCCGACTAAGCACCCGGTCGCCGTAGAAGGCCACGTCGTGGCAGTAGCGGCCGAGCATCACCACTTGACCGTCGTCACTGTAAACGCTCGCTTGGTCGAGAGATGTACCAGTGCCAGTCATAATGCAATGCGCAGCTTGAGTGCCATCGCGCTGGCAGGTCTCATTGCCCCGCGCACAAAGTACAGACGGGCGGCATTTTTTTTGTTGGTGTACACACGTGCTGTAAACGCTGCGAGAGCCGTGTATGTGCAGCTCCACAACTCCCTCGCGAGAAACCGTAAAACATAAGCGCGTACGCCTCTCGTTTAGCCTGTCAAATACACAGGGCTGCTGTGGAGCTCGGTCGAGCTCGATCGCTATCTACGTTGCGCATTTTTTTTTAGCAGCTTTAGTAGCAAAAATTTCAGTATGGCATCTTTGGTATAAGAGTTTAGTGGCACACAGCCACAAGTTCAGCAGCACATTCAGTAGCACACTCAGTAGCACACTCAGTAGCACATTCAGTAGCACATTCAGTAGCATAATTCAGTGCACGTACGCGTCGATCTGTCCGACGCTCGACCAGCAGCCGAGCGTTGTGGGCTCGATCTGCAGCACCAGCCAACGTTTGTCAGTCGGTTTGCGGCGTCGGAACTGCACGCACGCCTCGCGCTCAATCTTCTCGAACGCCTGCTCGATTTTGCAGTCGACTTTCTGGAGTTGTTGTTGTTAGGGGGATTTTGAGGCGATGTTTTTAGCCAGGGCTAACCCCAGAGAAGCGTACAGAACGCCGTCGAGTAGGGCGCCCGTCGAGTTTTTACTGTCGATCCGCCGAACGCACAGACTAGAGTCTAACGCGCTACCAGCCAGGCCACGGAGGGTGACAAGCACACTGGAGCGAAAAACACACACTGCCCTCGCGCAATAGCTACAGTCAAGCTGTCAGTAATGTTTTCGCAGAATCCAGAGCCTTTTTTGCGAATCTTTGAATTTCAGTAAGAAGAACAAATCTGCACGTAGCTAAACATAGGTTTTCTTGCCTTCTTTCGTCTTTCTCGTGGTCACTGTAAACTTGGGAAAAGCGACAGGTTTAAACAAACCGGCTCTATAGTGGTCGGCCGCGAGTTCATTTTTCATTCGCCAATCATACAAAAAGTGAGACAGTTTCTCCAGCATTCAGTAGTATTCTTCAAAAAAACAACAACAACAGCCATTGCCAGCCATTTTTTTGAAACAAAGTCAACTCTCGCGCACCTGTCTTTCTTCTCGTCTGTCCGACAGGCCAATGATTTCATACGGCACTATTCCGTCCGGCCATCTGACGGTGTCAAGCAGTGTGATCGAGGCGTCGGCTTCACCGGGATTAGCGTGGCGTCGTCGTGGGCCGATGATGTCCATGCCTTCGTGTGAAAACAAATGACAAACGTTCATACTGACGTATACGTCACGCCACGTCACGTCACGTCACGTCACGTCACGTCACGTCACGTCACGTCACGTCACGTCACGTCACGTCACGTCACGTCACGTCACGTCTTGTGTTTTAACATACTACCGTTCATGCAGACGTAGACAGAAGAATTCGGCGCCTGTTCCTACAGCATAAAGTGTATTCCAGTCGAACTCTAAATCATACGCTATCAGCTGATTGGTTGGTGGTCACGTGTGATGCATGCGCTCTGTGCAGAAATTGCTGTGTGGGGGCGAAAGTTTGGTTCGCACAGAAAGCATACATGCACGTGATCCCCAACCAATCAACGAATTCCTATAATTTAGAGTTCAACTTGTAGAACGCGTTGCGTGGGGGAGGAGGAGCAAAAGAAAAACAAACGAGAACATTTTGGTTCACCGATTTCAGTGGGGTTGATCGGCTCGGAATCCCCGATATGAGGGCCGCCCGAGCGTGTACTCAGAACGATGACAACGACAATGAGAACCACGACAGCTAGCACAATTCCGATGGCCACCAGCCAACGCCAACGCGATTCCGGGGGACAGCACTGTCGATTTTGTCTGTACTTGCTGTACGGTTTCGCCATTGATCTCACAACCACCGATGTTGCCACAAAAAAGATGATGCGAGAATGTCTGCAGAAAAACGCGCTTCACAATTGAGCGTTGTGTGTGCACAATTTCACACACTGGCCTGAGTAACCGAAACAGAATTATTGTTGCAATGAAATTTAGTTTCAATGCGAGGTTGATTTTTTGAAGCAAGCAAATTCAAAAGCGACGAAAATGGTTTGAGACTTTTCTGTATTAAAAAAAGTTTTTTCTATTAAAAACGTTTGCTATGTACGATCAAGTCGATGAGTTAAAGGTGACGACGAAGCAAATTTTTTAATATTCATCTGGAAAAAAATTGCAATTGAAAAAAATTGAAAAACACACATAGGTAACAGAACTGCAATGCAGAAGTAAAAAGTAAAAACACAACGTTTTTTTTGTTTCGTTCTTATTTACCCACATCATTGCGGATACATATTTTTTCAAGCGAACACAGTTTTACAGCACGCAAGTTCTTTCAGACACATGGACATAGGCCCGAGGTAGGTACACAAATTTTGAAACAATTTTCTCAAAATTTGAGAGAAAACTCGCTAGAGTGCAAGATGGGCTGGAATCGGTTCAAATTATACGGCGTGTCTGAATATTCAAGTTGACATCGGCTGTTTTTTTATAAAAAACGGCGACTTGTGAGGGTGACACGCAGGATTGTGGCAAATGAGCAGAAAAGCAGTTATCAGTGTTGCAAAAAAGCAATAACTGCAAACATTCCATTCAATGTCATTGGTGTGTTTTACACTGCACATCTGCATGTTACACGTGCGAATGCCGCAAACAACATCTTGCAACTTGTTTCGTTTTGAACGTTTACTCTTCGGTATTACAGTGTATCTTGCAGTGCTATTAAAAAATTAAAGTATTTTGATCATAAGGTGTGGGCAGCTATTGGGGGTTCTCTGAGTTGCATGGAGTGATTGTCTGACCAGTCATATTTTTAATGTTGTACAGTCACCGTTTCTTCGTTTGTAACTGTGCAACATATTGATGTGTGTGTATTTTTAGGGTTTAACAAAGTGTACAATTCAGACAAAAGGACGTTTACTGCTTCGTAATGGTGAACGTAGTGTATTTAACTGTGTTTGGCGGGGAACCATTTTGATTTCAACAGCTGCACAACACAACAGCAACAACATCCAAAAGCAACACTGAAAACCAATCAATTTTTCGGTGAAAGCGCCAGACACGATTTGGAGACGACGACAATGGTTGTTCAATCGCCTCAATCGTTTGTTCAATTGACTTCCAAGTGAACACAGCTTCAAATCCAACAAACTTTCGCTCGAAGCACACGCACAGCGAAAAAGCGTCGAAACGAGTTTCGTTCACTTTGAGTGAGTAAAAAGCGTTTCGTTCTGCAGAGCAGGACAAGAATGCATGAGGCGAAAAAAACGTTCCCGTGTCGCGCGCAAAGCAACGATAGTAGTGGGCCGAAAAAGCATTTGAGTGTTATACTTGAGCGACAGCACTCTTGTATTCTTCGGGCCCGTGTACCCGCCTGCTTCGCCCGCTGCACGTTAAAGCAAGCTGATTGCAGTGTTGCAGTGCAGAACAGTGAGTCAGTGAGCTTTAACCGATACGTAGCTAAATAAAAAATAGGAAATTACGGCTGTTGTACGCGCGCGCGCGCATGAATTGCAATAAAAAAATTTCACCGTATTTTGGTTTCGGACACGATTGCTTATTGTTGCAATGTCCGTATTTTATCAGATCATTAGGTTGAAAAAATTAACGAAGATTTTTCTCTGGTAATCAGGATGAAGTGAAATGTCCCAAGTGTGGTAACCGTGGACATTGAAAAAGCCCGAGGGGCATATTGAGATTTGGAATGTCGCTCAGCTTCGTAATTTCGGCGCGCGCAAGCAAAACACTTAACCACCTACCACCGAACAAGATTGTGTCAAGACGAGATGCGGTAGATACCGTAATCTTTATGGGTATTCGGAGGGCCAGGTTTTGGCATTTGCGCATGGCGTGTTAGCATGCTCGAGCTCAATGTTAGCTGTGGTGTATGTCTCCTTCCATGCAAGTTTTGAGCGCGCAAAAACAGACCAGCATACACGGCAAGTTGCGGTTTTTTGGCGTTGCGCTGCCCTGTTTTCTTTCTGCTGCGGCTAACCGAGTAAGTTGGACTTTTCGATTGTAAAGCCATTGACTCCACATTGTGTACGTTTGCTTTTCACCCTGATGGAGTGCTGCGCAGTATTTCATGACAAGTGCGAAATTCAAAGTTTCGCATGCGAAAAAAGTGACAGGTTTGAAAAAACAAACTTTTATGAGAAAGCGATAAAACATGATCAGCTTATCAGTTGGTTTAAACGCGGAACAAGTGTTTTGGAAGTTTGAAAATGAAGTCTTTTGGCGACTGACGAATGAATCAGTTTCCGTTCCGTTGTCAGCAAGTTGGTATGTTGCCAGAGCAGTCTTTTTTGCATACTTTCAAACAGTCAGTTCATTTATTCATTTCATTTCGCGAACAGGAACTCCGGATAAAACTGTAAGAACAGCGTGGGATGATACGAAGTATCGTGTAGACAGTCCGAAGGCTATACGAACGGAACGGAACGGATACAGTGACCCACACGAGTGCAATGAAGTTGCATTTTTTGAATGTATTTTTATCCACTTTGTTTTGACCCACACGAGTGCAATGAAGTTGCATTTTTTGAATGTATTTTTATCCACTTTGTTTGTTAATTCAGTTTTCCTTATCTATGAACGTGAGTCACTCAGCAGCTGACGTTTCATGAAAGCGAAAAATGAAAAACGCCAAAGTCAGGAAACCGTATATCTTTTTGCGGTGATTTTATTTTTTATTGCGGGCTGGAGTTCAACAGTTCAAAGTTGGGAGAGTTAGGAAAAAAATCCGGATTTCTTCAATTTTTTTTTCGTAATTTTGGTTCGTTCGAAGTGTTTCGTCGAGCTGAGTTCTGCTTAGGGTTGTTAAACAAAAATGAAAAAAATTTTTTTTAAAAAAAAGTGATTAAAAAAAAAACAAAAATGCCGATTTAAAAAAAAAAAAAAATTCGAAAAATTTTCCTCTAATATGCTCTGAAAACCTCAATTTTGGCACAATTTTTCGAAAGTTCAACAAAAATTTTCTTTGATTATACCTCGTAAAACCTTTAGCAGTCGATTTTGGGCCGTTTTACCGACTGATTTTAGGCTTCGACAACATCTGCGATGAAGTTTTTGAGCGTCCCAAAGCTTAGCCTACCATTTCCGATGCAGATAAGGTGACGATTCGCCTCGCAGAGCGTCCGATTGTGCTCGCTGCTCCGTTTGCAAGCGCTACGTTGTCTGGTTGCTGCTTCGTGTCGTGTCGTCGCGACACCATCAGAAGAATTGATCGAATTTCAAGGCGGTATGTTTGTCTTCACTTTAGCATTAGCTTAGCTGGGGACAATTAGTGACGTTTTGGAGGTCAAAACACAAGAAGAGGCATGGTGACGGTTTGGAAAAGGGGTAATTGAGGTCACCAAAACAAAATCTGCAAAGTTCCGCCATACGGGAGTCATTCGGGAGGCGCTTGCATATCATATGTGGTTCTTCAGACTCCCTGATTGATTTAGCACAACTTTGATTTTTGAAATTTTTTTTTGAAAAAAAAATTTAAAAAAAAAAAAAAACAAAAATGACGATTTTTGTTTTTTTAACAACCCTAGTTCTGCTAGACCATTTTCAGAACGATCCGCCGAACTACGAAAGCGCAAATTGTGTTTCATTGAAATTTTGTCCATTTTACAGAGAGAAATTGCGAAATTTTACAGATAGATAAATGGCCATAAAATTTGGGGGAGGGAGGGGCGCAGAGATAACATTCTAAAAATTGTGCCAAAAATGAGGTTTTCAGAGCATATTTGGAAAAATTTAAATTTTTTTGATCGGCACTTTTTTCAATTTTGATTTTGTTCCACAAATTCCTCACTTTGTTCGCCAATAAAAATAACAAAAAAAGATTGTTCCAGAAAGTAAACTTTAATCCGCAATAAAATAATAATTTGATCAATCCAATCCAAACGGTGTCGACAATTCCTCACAGAGTAAGAAGACCGGCAACAAACAATTTCGAATTCAAGAATCGAATCGAATGAATAAATTCAGCCTTGAAAATATATGAATCGGCGGATTTTCGGAGTCAGCTAGCTAGTCAGCAGTTTTTGAAAAAAATGTCGGAAAAGGTTTGCAAGGCCATTTGCTTTTTCTCGATTCAGTTCAGTTTACCGTTTTGATTTGATTGATTTTGAAGATTCCGTCCGTTTCCAGCGGCGGAGCACCACAGTCCACACATAAAGCCCATCAGGTGCAAGTCCTTTTTTTCGTGTTGTTGACATCTCAAATGAAAGAGAACCACCATGCATTATCTGGATGTACTCATCCTTGTGAGAAAACGGTTGTTTGTTGATTGGTTGAACGACAACATCGTAGCAGCTGCAATCAATGGTGTCTTCAAAATTGTGACCACTATAGTTGCATGGGAAACTGTAGTCGTTTGTCTTTTCGCAGGCTATTCTTGTCCTTTTTCAGAAGTTTGGTATTTTCAAATTCTGTAATCTGTGTGGTGGCAGTAGTTGCTCAAAACATTCAACTAAAATGCGTTCGTTTTTCTTCTTTTCGTTTTTCACATTGATCATTTTACGTTTTTTCCTGTCAGGCTCAAGTTTTGTACGACTTTGACGCGCAGCCGGGCTCCGGCGAGATCAGCGTTCATGTGGGTGAAATGTTGACGATCGTTCGAAAGGTGACACACTCGCTGAGTCATTTTTGATTTGTTGTTGTTGTTGTTGTTGGCGGTCAAACGAACGAGACACAGAGACCGTTTTACCGTTTTTTTGGCGCGTTTTGCCGAGTTCTACGGTCTCCTTTTGACGGTCTCCTCTACGGTCCACAGTTTGACCGGGGTCCTTTGTGCGTTCATAACACAGCTGAAGACAACAGTTGCGTTGCTGCTCTTTTTCCATCGTCCCATCAAGTCATTCGAAAACGTGACGGCAGAGACATTTTTTTTAAGTGTTGTTGTTTCGCAGTTATCTCCAGGAGCCCACTGCAGTTTTGCAGTTCCGATCATGATTTGACTTTTCATCAAAGTTAGCATCTTTTCTATCCTCGCACACGGTTCCAGTTCACACCAAAAGTTCACACAAACGATCACACCAAAAAGTTCGCGGGATTCGAGAAATCTTGACATTCATCATGTGATCCATGAACCATTCAAGACGTTGATTGACAATTTTTGCTCTCGAGCACTCCATTCTTGAATATTCATTGTTTTCCAGGACGTCGGAGACGGCTGGTGGGAAGGCGTCAACGACTACGGACAGCAGGGCCTGTTTCCAGAGGCTTATGTTCAGGTGATTGAGACGTCGCACAAGGCTTTTTATCCCATTTTTATTTATTCATTCATTTTTTTATTCATTTTTCTGGCTCTGGCGACTCCGTTCGCACGTTCGCACGCAAGAGCATAAAGTTCATGCTTGCTTCAAAGTGATTCAAAATTTCCTTGGTAACACTCGATTGTGCGTCAAGGACTGCGGGTCAACGAGTAATGAATGGAATCCGAGTTGCATAAAACATAAGTTAGCCGCAAATGCGAAAAAAGTTGTTGCTCAGAGAAGAAATCCACACGCGCTGAGCTGCTCACAAGACAGAAGACATCAGTTGCCGCCACATTCATGTTCAAGCAAGAAATATCGCCTTTTCCGACTTCCTTCATGAAGCGAGCGGGTGGGTGGTGCAATTTGAAAAAAAACGATGCATGTGCAATGCGGTTTTTTTCTCATCATTTTTTTTGAATTGCCACCGCCGCTGTTCACAGGATCGACGATAATAAAACAATTGCGTCTCGTTTATTGGTCCGCTGCTCGGCTCTGCTGATCATGTGAGAATTGCTATCAAAAAAGAACTAGGTTACTTTGGTCACGTTTTCTTGTTGCAAGAAAGTTTCCCGGTTTGTTGGTACTTTTCTTCCGTCTGTCCAGGCCGGGAAGCGATTGGCGGGTTTCGTGAGGTTCGACAATTATTCATAATTTTCACGGTTGGAAAAAAAATTGTTATTCTGTTTTCTCGACCCACGTTGTGTGCACTTTGGTAGAAATGAAAAGTTGTAAAATTTCAAAAATTTATTTATACTACCACAACCACAGCCAAACTGCAAGTTTGGTGTCGCAAGTTTCCAGTGTGCGTGAAAGTTTCCTTTTTTGCAAGAGGTAGCTATTTTCATATTCAGCGCACAAACGAGTACACGCAGTGGCGGTTATCTCAACGTGTTTGTCTTCCAGGTGATCAATCCCTGCTGAATGGAAGAAAAATTGCGCAAGTCTCTGAAGGTACTTGGTCAACTTTGCCACTAGAAAGGGGCCGCATCTTTGCCACTGGTATATAACTGCTAATAATCGCAACTTTGCCACTACTGGGTGTTGAAATTTACAGCACTGAAATAAATTGTTTGTAAGAATAAATGAAATGTCGAATTGGTAAATAGAAATAGGACGAAGGTCGAACTCCCACCTGCGCTCATTTCAGAGCTACTTAAAGCCTGTGTGTTTCGGGTGTTTTTCCTTGATAAAAGGCTTGCGAAGCCTTAGGTAACCTACAGAAGTCGGTTGCCAATACAAATGAAATGATTTGTTTGCTAAATAATATGACATCTGACTACAAGTAAATCGAATGAAAACAAATACAAAACCGTTTATTTCAGTGTTCTTTAATGCGGGTGTCAGAAATAGCAGAATTGCGTGAAAGCAACAAACACCCTGTAGTGGCAAAGTTGCGGCTGCATCTTATAACGTGCATTGTTTGTGGCAAAGTTGCATGCATGCAGGCACAATTACCAGCAGTTATACCAGTGGCAAAGATGCGGCCTTTTTTTTGGTGGCAAAGTTGACACACAATCGTCTCTGAACGGTTCACATTCTCTCACGAAACTGAATTCAAAACCACTTCCACACTCTCTACGCTTTGTTGGTAACTCGGCTTCTTTTCTGAAACTGAACCAACCATAAGTAACACGAAATGGGCGGCTTTTAGGCGCCGGCAAATTTGCGCGTGAAAAAAAAAACGAAACCAACAGTGATGCGCACGTTTTTAGCGCCATTTTTACGACTTTTCATGACTCTCCGAGTCCGTAAACCCGCGGCCACGTGGTGCAACAACAAATAGTGCCTCTGATTTTTACGACCACCGCATTTTAATTGGGTTCTAGCTGACAGCCAGACGCGACGCCGCTCCGCTGTTTTCGTTTTTGGAGCGAATTTCTCTGATTCAGCGCGCGCGCAGGCTATCTCGATGTTTTTTCTTCGTATTTCTTTCACCGTTTTTGCGTTTTTTTTCGCCCCCATTTCGCTGTGCAAGCAGTCAGCTGATGAGTGCACTCTTGCTAGAGCGGTGTATTATTTTGCGGTTCACTTTCCATGGATGTTTCTCTCGTGTAGTGCCTGAGTGAGCTTTGTGTGGCTCGCTTTTGCGTGCAACGAGCTGATTGGCCAAATTTGACTCTTCCGTGCACGCTGATTGGTCGGCTGTAAAAGTGCGCCATATGCTGGATATTGCAAACTGTCGTCTATTGTGCTGAGAGAGAACTCTTAGACTACCCGTGTTCGGTCTCGGCACGATCTTATTTGAAGCTTCCTTCTTCATCCGTTGGAACCTTTCTGCAACAATTTGAAAGAGATGTAATACAACGTACACGGTAGACTAGAAACCGAACCCCACGTTTTTTTGTCAGTCCACCGAGTATCGCCGTGATGGTGTCCATTTTCAATTTGGATTCTTTTCTGAACGCGCTGCGTTGGTTTGGTTTTTTTCGTGAGCGCCAAAGGTATCATCAATTGATTGCACAATGCGGACCAACCGCACTGGAACGCACGCGCACACTCTATTCACAATCAGTTGTTTCGGTTTATTAAGCTGAGCCCTGAGCGCACTCCAGAGACTCGTCAGTTTAGTTTCGTTTGAATTCGAATTTGGCGGGAATTTTGTTGCAACGCGCCAAGTGCGAGAGGGACCGTGTCTTAAACAGAGGTGCACAGTTACCACGGACAAACACACTGGCAAACATGCACTGCCACGCGCGTGCGATGTTATACTGCATCTGTGTGTGTGTGCCGTGCCTGTGTGTTTGTTTTGAGACCAAGTGACATCTCCTTAATACATTTTACTGTTTTGCTCTTATTTCAAGTGAAACTTAGCACATTGTATCAAACAACCAAACGTCTGATTGTTCATGCTTTTTGTTCCGTTGCTACGCAAAACACTAGTGTAACTGCTTGTCAGTAGTCTCACAAGTGTGTACTTGTTGTTGGTTGTTCCGCGAAAAATCAAGCGTCTAAAATTGGTTTCTTATTTGTTCTGTTAAGAGCCACTAGAAAGCCACTTGTTGGCGAGGACTGATACGCTTTTTCAATTTGTTTTGTGTTTTTTGCGGTATATTTTGGCAAAAACGACCGCCAGAAGAGTTAGTATGTACATAGCTGTGTAGAGGTGATCCCAGTATTTCGTCCCGTTCGCATGATCCAACGAAATTTTGAACTAAAATAGAATAAACAGGAATTGGTTTTGGTCACGGAAACAAAAGCCCCATTTGAAATGAAATACCGTATTACCTCTAATAAACCCCCATGGGGGTTTATTTCTTCAGCGACTTCTGGGGGTGAGGGGTTTATTTTGGGGGGGGTTATTTACAAACAAATTCTAGGGGTGGGGGTTCGTTGAAAAATGGCAAAAATACCTTGCATGGCAGGCAAGAAAGTCGCATAAACTTCTACTTTTCACAGAGATTTCCTTTTGTAACAGCCTTTTGTAATGAAATTACCACTAACTCATCCCTTTGGGGCCTTTGGTAGCACAATTTCACCAATGTCACTGCATTCAGCCACTGAATTCGCTAGGTATGTGTTTCAAACAGGTTTCTAATAAACCCCCATGGGGGTTTATTTGGGGGGGATTATTTGGAAACTTGTCGAGGGGGTGGGGGTTTATTTTTTGGGGGGGGGTTTAATAGAGGTAATACGGTATGTCCCTTTTCTAGTCTGGTCCCGTTCTTTCTTTTTTCGCGGGCTCTGTATTTTTCTTAAAAGGTGACAGGTTGAAAAACACACTGTATAGAAACTTCTGAAATTACTGTGGAAATCATTTGAAGTCTCGAAAACCTCATGATCTTTTCGCGTGGTCTCCGCGAAGTCGTCGAGCAACGCTACGGCAGATTCGGCAGTATCGGACCCGGCGGGAGCGGGAGCGGGTATGGCGCTATTCATCATCAACGACAATCGTCCCTGACTGCCAACTGCGTATCCGCATCTTCCAGCACTGCGCCCCCATCATCATCAGCATGTCCGCGCTGTTTGAAAAGCAAACGACCCGAACTGAAGTCAACAAACTTCGCCGGACGACTCGCCCGACCGGGTCTCGCGTGTACCCGTTGTCATTGCGTCGACTCGAAATGCACCTGTTGCACCTGTTCCGCGAAACGACCCTCACAGAAGCACGTCGGGTTTCAGTTGTCCGCGACTGCTTCGTCCGATCTGGTGTTGGAGACCGATGAGCCGTCATCGTCTATTGCGATACCGCGGTCGGAATCCGTCCCGTCCGTTCAGAATCATTCCACAAACTCGAGAACGGGCACGGGCCTCGAATCGGTGGCGTCGTTGGTGCTGGCCGCGGCCGCACCGGCACCGCCGGCCGAGTCGGGTGCAGACAACGACGTACCGATGACGGAGGCCGCGTGGTGCTCGGAGCACAATAATGCCGCTGTTGATGCGGTCGACTTTGATCCGGACGAGAAACGGGACGAAAATACGGAGAGACCGTGGAGAGCCCGCGGTGCCCGCCGAATTAGTGCCGTGTTCCGCGGTGTTCGTAGCGCGAAGCGGGCCTATAATGTCTGGTATCGACGGTCGTTTGCGTCGCGGACAGCTCGGGCGCCATCGCAATCGAGGGTGATGGAAGAAGAAACCGATCAGAATAAGGAGGTGTTCTTGTTCATGTCGGGTTGCCGTTGCGGGACGGACGAAATTTTTGCCGATGAAATTGGTGCTGGCTAGCAGCAATGAAAAAAATATTACGAACTAATCAGAGCGTTCTTAGCTCCACGCATACAGATTACTAGCAGCTTGCAAATTTGTCCTCCTCCGAAACAGTTTTCAGACATGCAAAACTGTTTTCAAAAAAATAATAAACTTCGCTGACTTTCCTTGACAACTGGCACTGCCCACATCATACCAGTGCAACGGTGTGGTGCATCGTGTGATAAGTTGCTGCAACCTTCACCACCACAATATCATGTTGCAAAACTGCAACACTGTCCAACGTCAATGAAAACTGACAGTGGGTCGCAATTCCTTCCACACCGTCTGATCGAACATCATTCGCAAATCTTCCCATGTTTAATCGCCCCATGATGCTGCCTTGCTACGAATCAATCATCCACGCCTCATTCTTCCCATTTCAGCTGGTCTCCCCCCAAGTGGACGATGGCCCACCGGACATGCCGCCACCGCCACTGCCAGCTGGCTTCGATGGTGGCGGCGTTGGCGACTACACGCCAACGAGCCCCAGTGTTCCAGGTAAAATGCCCTTGTCTGAAGACAGTGCACTCGGGTGGCACTTGATTTGGTCGACTTTGCCACTGGAAAGAGGCCGCATCTTTGCTACTGCTGCTATAGCTGCTGATAATCCATTCGAATTTCTAATACAGCAATGTTGCACAGTCACACACGGGCACACGCACACAATCAAACACACAGGCACACGCACATACCATACGATATTACAGCACTCGCCTTTCAGCGTGTCTGTCAAAAGCCAATCAGCCAAGCACTATCATCGTGTTCATGGCCTAAAGTACCTTGCCTCATGTTGTTTTGTTGTTGTTGTTGTTGTTGTGATTTTTAGGCGATGTTTTTAGCCAGGGCTGACCCAGAGAAGCGTACAGAACGCCATTGAGTAGGGCGCCCATCGAGTTTTCGTCTGTCATTAAGTGCCTATACACCCCTCTCGGCGGGGCTCGATCCCCCGAGCTCACAGACTGTAGTCTAACGCACTACCACCAGGCCACGAGCGTGACACCGTGTTTGTCATAGAGTGCAGTTGTTTCATCGACGGTTGATCACATTGCAGCGCCACAACGAAGCTACCATCATCAGCCGCAATATGGCGACTCGAATGGCGCGCCCGCCGCGGCCGGCTGGAACGTACCGCAAAGTGCGCCCGCAATGGCGGTCACCACAAGACCGTCGCTCGAGGACGACCCGTTCGGCGATTTTGACTCGGACGTCGACGATGAGGTTGGTGCGACGGTGGTTGTTCTTGGTTTTTTGGTGTTTTTTGCGTTTTTTTTTCAGGACAATGTACCCGGCTGCAGTTGGTCTGTAATGCTTGCAATCACTTTTGTTGTGCATTTTGTCGATGCACAATTCGAGTGCTTTGTAAAGCAACCGAACTGAACTTTGACTCGGTTTGGTTATGTTTTCTTCGTTTTGAAGTTTGGATTTTTTTTGATTATCTGGACTGTTGTGTGTACTCTGAACTCGGTTGGTGTATCACTGTGTACCCTTTTTGAACGGTGCTAAAGGGCAATCTGTCGAGTACGAAGAAATTTCTTGAGCATGGTTGGCGTTTCGTCTGTGTCCTTCGTTTCAGAATCAGAATTTCGAATGCAAGCGTGGATTGTGGATAGTGGTGCGTCACCTTTTTTTGATTTTTTTGTAGCATGGAACAGCAGAATTTGTGGTTTAGTTGGGAGCAAAAACAAAAATTGAGCTTAAAATGGATCTTTGAAAAGGTTTTTGAGTGCGCGAATGCTGTGCGGGTGAGTATTTGCTGGTGTGCATTATTCAGTGAGACGAAATGATGCGGTTGTGAAAGAAAAGTTTATTATTGTTGTTTTGCGTTTTCAATTGGCCTCGAGTGGGACTGAAATTGAAGTGTGTTTATCGTGCGTGAAACGAGCCAAGAACTGTTTTTTTCTCGGTTCTAATCCAGTCATTGTGCATGTTTCATTTCTTATTGTTGCCAAACAAATGTTTTTCTCTGCCAATTTCATGACGATGACGTATTTCATTGCTATGATAAGATTTGTTTTTGCAGTTTTTGCATCACAGTTTGCAAGAATCACATAAAAACTGTTTTTCTTGCCAACGAATGGATGCAGCAGAATCTCTCGAAGTAACAAACGAAGCAGCTTGTTGGTCTGGTTGATTGCACTGAAGTCCAGAAAAAAAGAATACTTCTTTTTTCTTTCGGTGACGGACAATACACCAAATATGGCAGTTTTCAGAATGTGAAAATCATTCATGGTGGCAGTGTCATAATTTGAGCTTGTTTTCAGCTGTGTCTTCTTTGACGTTCTGCGGCTTGGTTGGTTGAACTTTTTCTCGCTAACGGGCCTCTTGAGAGGCATTCATAGCCGGCCCGGACAACCATGAAAACCGCACAATAAGCATGGCGAATCAAGCCAAACATGTCTGCTGGCAATGCTTTCGATGTCCATCGCAGTGGATTTCACTGACAACATTCATCTTTGTTTTCTTTGGCGTAATTTTGGCCTTACGATAGGTTTTTCTCGCCTTTCTGTGGGGCTTCTGTTGGTTTTCTTTTTTTCTGTAATGAAATTTAATTTTAGGTTTCTGGCTTGTGAAATTGGTGTGAATTCGAACAAACATTTTTGTTTTTTTCCGGGGGGGGGGCACTTCACTTCGCCGATCGCGCCACAGAATCCGCATCAGCTGACGACATGCTTGAGTTTCTCTTTTTTTCTCGGTTTTCGACGTTTTTTTGCTTACAGCTACTGCACGGCGCTAATTTTTCGACTTTTTTCATGGTGTGCGCACTGATTTTGTTTCGAGTCACTAGCACCATTAAAGTAACAACAGAGACAAGAAACTTATTTTACGGCACAAAGGTTTTTCTTCTGCGAACTTTGCGAGAGCATGCTAACATTTTGGTTTGGTTGAGCGATTTTTTGGCAGCGCGTTTCTTTTGCTGACGTCGTCGTGGTTGTTTTATTGTGCTTTCTGGTGTTCCTGCACGCGGCATTGACAAAACACAATTCCGAACACAATGTACGCTGCAAAAAACAGCGACCTAGACGAAGAAAACTTGGAATACAGTTATTTTTGTTTTTTATGTTGTTCAGAAAGTCAAGTGGAGAATTTTTTTTTATTTTTTACTTTGCAGCTTTTGGTTCAGTTCGGAGGTTTGTTCACTTTTTTGATGGAACACCACACCAACGAGCGATGTCGGTTTTTATAGACCATGGTTTCAGATAGAAGCGCATTTATATTTATCATTTTCAGTTTTTCCGTGTCCTTTCCACATGCATGCCACCATGGTTGGTCTCGGCTTGTTCTTGCTTTTGAGAACATGTGACAGCAGTAAAAATGAGCAGAAAAAATGGACAAAAGAACAGATTTGGCTGACATCGTCCTGATAAATCTAATAAGCTCTTGCATTTGATCAAAATGACGAAAACACAACACGCCGCTGCTATTGTTTTGTGTATTTTATGTCCCTGTCTAACCGATGGCCATGAGAAACCATAAATTCTAGAAAGGTGTAATTGATATTGCAGCTGTTCGGCTGTTCTCTTTATGGATCTACCACCAAAATGGAGCGCTTTTCTTTTTACTTGGATCTTTTTTCCTGATTCTTATTTACTTTGCATCATCGGTCAGCTGACGTTTTTTATTCTGTTTTTTTTTCGTTTCGAGACAAGACAGTAAGTGAAACCATGTGCGTGAATCCCATTCACATGTTCAGTCAGTGCGACTTGTCGCGGTGACACTGACAACAGTAAGTTGCTGAAAACAGTGAATGCATCTGCAGTAACAACTGACACAGTTCGGCAATCTGTGCATTCATAGTAGTTGCGTCTTGCACGCTGCTTGGTTGCATCGTAAAGTGGCATTCATGAAGCAGTATTTAGTGACGCGTAGCTGTGTTAAAGCATAGCTACTCGATCACTAAATATTGCTTCATGAAGGCCCCTTTATGGTTGGGCATTGAGCCTGATTCAAAAGCAGCCAATCAACAAGTTGCACGGAAATTTTTGTTGCCGACAAACCCATGCGATGATACACATCCATCATTTTGTCAACTTTCTTGCCCAGGTGTTAGTGCAGTAGGCTCGTTGTCTTTGCGTTCGGGAGATCGAATCCCGTCGAGGGACGCATATTATAGGTACTTTAGTGGCAGAAAAACTGTGGGCGCCCTGCTTGACCACGTTCTTTTTCTGGATTTTCTGGGTTATCAGCCCTCCTGCCTGATTGCTAAACACATGGCCTAATTTCATACTCGTTCGTTCGTTCGCGCTCATTTGTGTGACAATCCGTTGTTGTTGTTGTTGCCGTTGTGACCCCATGAATGAAAACTGTGGACAGGATTTGTTTACGAGTCTGATTCGCATTTGTTTCGATTAGATTAAAGAACAATCTTGATTTTTCAGTCCAGTAAACTTTGCGCAAATAAAATCATTGTTGATTCGGCGAATAGTTTAGGGCCGGTTGCATTTTCGAATGCCCCAAGCGTTTTTTTTTCGGGGTCTGATCAACTGGCGATTGTTATGAAATTGACTTTGCCCGTTTTATTGAATTGTCGTTTCTCAGTTCGATTCAGTAACTTTTTTTGTTGTCGTTAGGTTCATTTATGATTTCGTATTATTCTGTTACCATTTGATGAGTGGTTCATTGACATGAGCATGAAATCGCTCTAAACTTTTGGCAGTGTCTCAAATACTGCCCATTTTTTGGCCAAACTGCTTCAGGCATTAGTTGATAAGCCTTCGGAACTGAAAATCAAGTTTTTTTTTTTAATTTTGACATTGTCATTGGCTGGCGGGTGCCGACGTCTGTTTTGCAACCAATCAACGTGTCGAATTCAATAAGGCATAGAGTTAGGGAGGGAAGGGGCTATATCCAATCAAGTTGTGCTTCTAGTGCTTGAATCCGGACTGCTTGAAAGAATGAATGCGCGTTCTGATCGTAAAAATGCGTGGCTTCTCTGAAACTCCGCCACACCCACTCTGTGGCGGTCACGGTTTGGTTGTACTTTTACGCCAAAATTCCGGCTACTCGATTTACGTCTGCTTTCGGATATGTCACAGACTGGAAAACGTCGCGCGCTCATCAAAACTAACAGTCGCTGGTCTTTTGACATTTCGGAGAGTTCGAATTGCCGTATGCTACGGAATGTTCATGTGATTATTATGTTATGTTTGCATGTTACTACTATCTCTCTCTGTGTGTGTGTGTGTGTGTGTTGCATTTCCCACGAACTGGTGGTATTGGAGAAGGTTTCGATTTAGAACCGCACGAAAAGTGGTTGCCAGTGATTCAGCAAACTTTCCTGAAGAAATACACGAGAAACTTAGAAACATGATACAAAACGAAGTAATAGACCGAATTGACCGGATCATTGTACCGAAGGCTTGTCCTTGGGTGGCAAATCTGGGTGTAAATGAAGTCATGTGGCGAGACAAGCGTAACGAGAACCATTTTTCTCCGTTCTTGGTTTATGTGATGTTATTTGCAGCGGCTTTTACATTCGTTGGCACTGAAGACAACACAGACAAGCTGGTTTCGGGCTGCTCTTCTTCTCCGTCTGCTTCGCATTCTTGCTCCTTAACATTCGCCTCCTCATGTTCTGAACTTCAGCATTGTTGTTTGGATCGTTGTGAGTTTTTCCACTTGTTGTCTGTCCTCTGTCTCGTCTTGTCCATTTTGTCTTCTTGCACTGCATTCTTCTTGTCATTCCCTGTCATGCATAGAAGCATTCGTGAATTCGTCATTGTTGGTTCGTTCGCTCGTTCATTACTTGTTACTTCTTGGTGTTGT
Organism: Theristus sp. LFF4_11; assembly: GCA_030248135.1. Classification (NCBI taxonomy): domain Eukaryota; kingdom Metazoa; phylum Nematoda; class Chromadorea; order Monhysterida; family Xyalidae; genus Theristus; species Theristus sp. LFF4_11. The sequence goes on along the minus strand of JASANC010003616.1, from coordinate 6,748 downwards.
GTTGTCTTTCAAGCACTGCAGCAATTTTGGTCGAGCAGTTTTGAAAACTGATTTTTTTGGGTTTTTGTCGTGTGTTTGCTGTTGGTCCCGCACACTCAACAAGTGTTTCCGGGCTGTGAATAATAAAAATACACCAAAAAACACTCAGCAGAAAACTCAACAAATCGTTGAGTGAATAACCCGCTGGTTACTCTGTATTCTCTGTATTCAGCAAAAAAATTGATTATCCACCAAAAAAACTAGCCTGTCTGTGTGACAATGTCCTGAAGGATTTTAAATAATTTTTCTCAGTCTTCTTGATATCCTTTTGATGTGGACGCGCTGATTTGCTGATGCAGCCAATCAGCGTGCGTCGATTCCATTTTTAAAGTGAAAATTTTGGAATTTCTACAGTTTCTCTGTAACACCAATTAACCAATAAGTTTATTTTTTCTAATCTGTTGTAACGAACTGTAGATTTTGTTCTCAGACTGACTACGATTTTTTTTGTTTCCATGTAGCTTGGCTTCGCATTATAACACGCTAAAAAGAGACGAGTTTTGATCTCAAAGCAGCCACTCATGACTTTCACCCTGCATACTCACAAGAGTCGCGTATCTTGATTGGAGAACCGGATGTTGCTTGGTGTTCTCGTCTTTATTCTTGGATTGTTTTTGTTTCTTTTGGCTCTCGACAGAATAGCAGAAAACAAAAAAGAGACATACAAGTGGATCGACTCGGTCCAGTGATAAGTTGATGTTGTTACTGACTGTTGCATTATTCTATTATATTGAGGCACCACGAAAAAAAAGTTGAAGAATGTGAGAGCGAACTCTGCACAAGCAGAGTACGGTTTTCTTTTACTGTATCTACTCTCGAAACGTACTAAAACTGCATAAGTCAACGGGAGAAAATTTTCATGGCAATTTTCATTACTTTCCTAAGTAATCTTTTCGGACGATTACGATAGTTAGCAATGAAAGATCGCGTCGAGACCTGACAAAGTGGAAACCGTAATCGTATTTTTATTCTGTCTGTCTGGTTTTGTTTGTTCATTGCATGTCTCTTGCACTCTTGTATTGCTCGTTATTTATGGTGGTTTTATTTACAGCTGGTTCGATCGTTCTTTGTTTTGCCCAGCCCATCATGACTTTTTTCGCTTCTGGCAGCTGTTCAAAGCGAGGCTGTTTTTTTTGTGAGGCCTTTCTGGCCTAAATTAGTTTCTCCACTCTCGCCAATTGAACACATTTGTCTTTGTGTTTCCTGGTGCGTGATTCTGTGGCAAATAAAATGATGTTAAAGTGGTTCAATCTTTGTCTTGGCGAACAACAGTGTTGCTTAATATTTTTTCAGCCAGGTCACATGTCGGTTTATCAAATCGACAACCAGTCAGTCAATTGACCTATCAGTCAATCCGTTGATCAATCAATCAACCAATTCATCAACTATCAGTCCGTCAGTCATTCATTTCATCAATTGAATGAATTGTCAACTCAACCAATCAACTCACTGGTCACGCAATTGATTTAGCCAATAAATCAGTAAGCCAAATTTATTGCCTGATCAATCAATCAATCAACCAATCAACCACAACATCAACCAATCAACCACTACATCAACCAATCAACCACAACATCAACCAATCAACCACTACATCAACCAATCAACCACAACATCAACCAATCAACCACAACATCAACCAATCATCCGCTCCATCCACCAACCAATCAACCATGATCTTCGTGCCGTCCTCCGGCACGGACATGCGTCGCCGGTCGCTGACGCCAAACAAGAAGGACGCGACGGCCGCCTCGAATCGCCGCGGCAGCGGCGAAACGAAACTCGCGCGAAAGATCGCGAACGCACGCGAGCGAATCGGCGAACACGAGCGACGTCTCTCGGAGAAGCGCGGCTCGAACGAAGAACAACAGACGACGGCGATTGGTTCGAATCAGCAACTGGCTTCGTCGACCAATCACCATCATCATCCCGTTCACCATCGTCGACAACGCAAGGCGGCCACTTCGAGGGCAGCCTCGTCGGAGCTGTTGAACGATCACCACCACCATCACCACCACCGTGATCACCAGGACTCGCCGCGGCGTCGCTGGTGGAACATTTTCTCGACGAGCTCGAAAAAATCGAAATGGCAGAGTCCGCGGTCGCGATCGGTTGAGACCGGATTGACGGTTGGAGTTCGACAATGTTGTTGTTGGGGGAAATGTTTTTATTTTTGTAAAAGACCCTGGAATATTTTCTTTTCGTTCTTCTCTGTCACCATCACAACCGCAGCATGATGCCTTCGCACTGATAATACGTTTGTTTACCGCGTTTGGACGTGATAGAACACGAGTTTTTTTTTGGTTGGTTTGGGATGTCAGCTGCCAATTAGGCCCGCTGAAGAGAACTTTGGTAATAGTCCTTAAAGTTATTTAAATGCCATAAAATTTGTTTTTCAGTACATGCTTAGCTCACTGGTACGTCAAGTGCACTGGTAGCGCAGATAGAAAAATAGTGTAGCTTTTTTCAACTTTATAGTGATAAGCAAACAGCAAGAGATGCGCATCGCACAGCCTGGTTGTGGTTTCCTGTTTCAATTAGATTTTAACAAACAATTTGCTTTGCCACACTAAATAGATTGTAAGGTGCTTGGGCGTAAATCAGATAAGTAGCAAATGTTTTTATTTGTTTTTATTTTAACAAATTAGCATGCTATTTCTGGTCTTTTTACTGCTGTTAAAGGCGAAAATACCATTTAGTTTTTTTTGTCCGCACGTACAAACGTCGTTCTAAATTATGTGCGCAAACTGATCCTGTCCAAAATGCATTGATGTAGCACATCGACAAGATTTTGAAATTGCGTGTCGTGTGTGCCATTTTTTAAGTGTCGTGGCCGTGCGTACGCACAAAAAACTATTTGCTAAATCCGCCTCTTGCTAAATTGCTAAAAATTATTGCTAAAAAGTTATTGTTTTCAAACGTTGGGCTTTTCCTTTTTTTCAAAGCTTTTTTCTAATCAAGATCATGTGCTAACAGCTAGCTAACACAGCCTGCAAATAAAGCACCATGTGCTACTAGCGAGCAAAAAATTTTACCCGCTTAAAAAAATTCAAAAGACAATTCCAACCAACCAATCAGGAAGCGACGGCGGCTCGCCAACGGACGGCGGTGACACTGTCGCAGGACCTGTTGAACGACAGCAACGACAACACGCCAATCGGCGCCAAATCAATCACCACTCACTCAGATGTGTCTTCTGATGAGGTTCGGCGGTTGTGTGGCGATCAGTTTTTTTGAAGCCACTTCCGAGCAACTTTAATGTTTTTTGACGAAATTCGAAATGATGTCATTCTAACTTGAAAAAATATCGAAACTTTCCGGGAACTGAAAGAAGTGTGGTGATATAAAAAGTCTGGTGAATGAAGTGACTGTTCATTTTAAAGTTTTAGTGGTGCACATGTGGTCCTGGTCCTGTAACAATGATAATGTGTTGCGTGGTGATTTGGTTTGGTTGGTTAGTAGTGTTTTGGAAATAAAGAACCAGTTGTTCTGTGTGAAAAGTGCAATGGGAAAGAATGGAGTCGATTGTTGATGAAGGGTGTGTATTGAAATTGATTGATTGTTGCAGGTTTGTAACTAAGTAGTCATGAATGCAGGTCGGTTTCATTGTTTGCGAGAAGAGTGGACAAATGTGCGTACATTAGTAACATATCGACCAACCGCCCGTTCGGAGCATTGTGCAAAGTCAGTTTTTGCTTTTGGGCTGCGGACTGACACAATGTCTCCAGCCCTCGCGGTGTCAGCGTCCGCAGCTGACAAAGCAAAAAGCTGAAGTTGAACACCGTTTTTGCGCATATATGTGTGACCAGATCACATCCAACCGAAGCACATTGTGCATGAGTCTTCATTTTTTCTCAATCTATCAGTTTTCCCCACCCCCCGACAGGATCCAAGCGTCAGTCAGGCGTCCGGCGCCCACCACGGCGGTTCGCAACTGTCGCGAGGCAGCGGTCTCGTCAACGCGTCCACGGGCGCCGCTAATAAGGCGACAGTTGGCCGCAACTTCAACAGGTTCGACTGAGGGGGGTCTTTGTTTTCGTTTCCGCTCAAAGTCCTCGTCTGGAAGGAAGCGTGTAAGTGGACGTGTGTGCGTTTTCTTTTAACGCTGATAATGTTGAGCGGCACTTCACAACACCAGCAGACGCGTTGGCAAACGTAGCTGCGCTACTGCTGTTGTGTATTCGTGCCAGTGCGTTTGTTTGTGACTGTGTGCCGTGCAAGACTAGATTGAAATCACGCGTGCGGGACTGACTAGAAACGAAAAGCTCACGGCCCTCATTCAGACCAGGACGTTGAACTGACTTTGACCAGATTTGACTTCTAGGAAAAAGAACGATTTTTAATTGGTTTGTTGAAGTGGAAAAAAGCGGTTTTATTGAATGTTGTGGTTAATGAATTCCAGTAGCGTCACGAGATTTAGAAGGAGGTAACATGGTGATGGTGGAATTACTTGGTTTAGGATTTTAGAACGATCATCCTATTCTGTCCCCAGAAGTAACTTCATTCGAGTTTCATTGAAATAATTCAGTATTTTGAAAATCTTGTGTTTTTTGGCGACGGACGATTTTACTTTTGAGCTTGGGTAAACGGGTCCCAACTATCAAGCTGTGCAACTGTGTAACATGCTTTCTGGTTAAAAAAGGTGTTGCTACCAAAGAAATAATGGGTATTCGCTTGTGTGCTCACTTGATTTTCTGTGATCTTTTTCGTCTCCTTGATTATTTCCAATACTGCACCGCACACCAATTTGTCTATAATTCTTCACTCGCTTCAAAACTTTACATTCAGGAATATTCCTTTATTCTTTCCATTTCCAAGTTTTGATTGCCTTTTAAAAATGTCGAAACAGAAAGAGGCCAAACGGTTTCATAAGCTATGCGTCTGTGCGACATCGGTAAGTTGGTGGTGGGATGAAAAAACGCCATTTGAACATCTGCAATCCTACTTGCTTTGTTTCTGAATTCTGATCGGGGTTACTAATTTCCACTCGCTATAACAACCAGTTCGACTATAGAACTCACTCTACAGCTTGCTTATTCTTGCACTTAATTCTTGTGTCCTGTTGACAGAAATCGCTACCTTATAATTTTCTGAAGCTAACCCCTGTTGAATGTCTATTGTTGGCTAAAAAAAACAAACGTTACAAATCCTGTTCATTTTCTTTTATCAAGTTATCTTTTTTTCTGTTTCAGGTTTTCGAATTTCGTAAAATCTGGCACGGAGGCATACATTCTGAATGCGTCGAGACCGGGGCAAGCGCCCACGGAAAGATTTGAAATCATGGTAACGACAAAAAAAAAGTTGAACGCATTTTTTTCGGATAATTTTTGAACATTTGGGGCATTTATGAAACAGTATTTAGTGACCTCGTAGCTATGTTTTAACACAGTTACGCGTCACTAAATACTGCTCCATGAATGGGCCTTCACTTGACCGAAACGGTTTGGTCAGCTGGCGACACTGATATCGTTTGTCCTTAGTCTAGAGAGCATGCACTTCCTCACTGGACTAAGTTCAATCCAACGTTGTACATTCCACGGACAAACACACTGGCACTCACACGATGGCACGCTTGTTTGCCAATGTGTTTGTTTACTGTGCAACATTTAACCTGAAAGCATACCTGTCGAACAAGTACATGGTCTTAAGTCAGCTCTCAATTGAAAAAAACGACGGAGTAAAAAAGCAGATCTGTACTGATGAAAAAGAGAAAAAAATTCAATTCAGATCTCGACCGACGGTCCCCGCTGGCATAACATTCACGAGCCGTACAACTGTGTCGTGGACAAACCGAAGAAAGAGTCGAAATTGAAGGGCCTGAAGAGTTTCATCGCCTATCAGCTGACGCCTTCCGTTAGTGCGCTGTTTTTTTTTTGTATCGCATTACGGTTGATGATTGGCTGAATTTTGAATTTTCGCTGATTAGTTTACGCAACAGAATTGAGTGCGGCTGTTTGATAACAGCTTGCAGATGCAATGTGTCAATTGTTTACAACTGACAACTGACAGCTACTGTTGAGAGTAGGTTTCCATCCAAAGACTAGGAATTTGACGAACTTCAAAAGACTATAAGGACTGGGAGACATGAACAGGCGTTTAATTGAAAAAAACGATGAAAAATAAGAAACTTCACTTCAGTTCAACGGCATCCAAGTGAGCCGCCGCTACAAGCACTTCGACTGGCTGCACGAGCGGTTGTCGGAAAAGTTCATTCTCACGCCGATCCCTCCGTTGCCGGAAAAACAAGTCGCAGGTGAGACACTGGCTTGGCGCTGGCTTTCAATCTTTTGAACTTTCAAGAGTCGCGTCTGTAGCGCAGGTGTAGGGCTTTCGTCTACCGTTCTGTAGGTGGAAAGTTCGAACCCCGCTGCGGACAAGACACATAATGGAGAAACTAAAGTGACCAATAACATCGAATGGTCTACTCCCTCCAGAGCCGAGGGCAAATTGGGCTCGGGGCAGTATTGCCCGTTTCCGCCGGAGTTTGGTACCTTATGGTTTCCGGAACCGGCGCGCGACTAAATAAAAAAAAAAGAGAAATTCATCTGATTTTCAGTGTCTCTTCAGTCGTCCGTGAAAGGGGAGTGGTGTTTGGAGGGACTGATAGAAAGAAAACAGTGTGTGCCGTGTGTTGTCTGATTGACTTTTTTCATACCTATTCTTCATACATTTACAATGTAGGTGTGCACAACATGTAACTGAACTTCAG
>JASANC010003615.1:0-25603 GCA_030248135.1 Theristus sp. LFF4_11 | reverse complement strand
GATGGCTGAAACTCACTGAATTAGTGAATTCACTGAATAAAAAAGCTAAACTGCTGACATTTTTGTTTGAGAATACAGAAAATAATCAGAAAAATTGTCTATTTCAGGACGATAGTGAGTGAGCATGTGCTCACAATGGAGAACAACAAAAGTAAACAAAATTGATAAAATCGAACTTTGACGCACGGCTTTTTAGGGGAGAACCTAAACCCTTCCGGCACGTCACGGCACGTCACGTCATCGTTTATGCGTCCGTATCTGTCTGAACGTCGACGCACGTCACCGTACAGGGGCATAAACGAGCGCGTGTTCTAAAACCATCCGGCACGTCACGGCACGTCACGTCATCGTTTATGCGTCCGTATCTGTCTGAACGTCGACGTACGTCGCCGTACAGGGGCATAAACGAGCGCGAGTTCTAAAACAAGACGTGACGTGCCGTGACGTGCCGGATTGCTCTTTTTTGCAGCATAAACGAGGTTTGACGTGACGTGACGTGCCGTGCCGGATGCAAATACGGACGGCTAAACGGGCCTTAAATGCTGCGCGCGAAACAGTCGTTACGTGCGAACGACAGTCGTGCGCACGAAATTCTAATTCGCGTAGCCATTTTTTAAGTTCTGTCTCCGTGCGTACGCACGAAAAACTAATTGATAAACGCGCCTTAAACGCGCCTTAAACAAAATATTTAGGTGACTGTGCAATGGATTAAAAAAACTTGGGAATATCAAAAATCAGCAGAATTTGCAGCAGAAGCCCTGTGGGGACGTGTCGGACGGACGGATGGATGTCTGCATAAATGCGCCTTTAGCAAACCTTGCGCAACAGTGCTGACGCAGTAGTCGTCCCAGCTGTTGCAATCAGTTGCGCCACAGCGGGTCACGTGTTTACCTTCTCCGGTGAGCCAACGTCCCTCGGGCAACGGTTGGTACTTGTATTCACCTTCTAACGGCTGCAATGAAGAACTCTATATCTCAAGAAAAGTTTATTTTGTGTGCACAGTATGGCCGAATAAATAATACAGCGTTTGTATTCTCCATCAAGGCGGGATCATTCGCACACTGGGAGTTGTTGTTTTCATGAATGTCAAGATAGTTCCCAATCGTGTGTGCACGCATCTTGTTTTTTTGGTTTCTTTGAATTACTATTGAATAACTTTGAATTACAAATTTTTTTTGTTGATTCCAAAGCTAAAAATGCAGAACTTTCACATCACATCAAAGATCTGTCACTTGCACCAACCACCATAACCTACACGGCCAAAGACTGTAACGGCCATACCAAACGCGCGTCTGACCGGTCAAAGACAAACAGGACCACAACGGCCACGCCACACTACAATCAAACTGCCTTACACAGAACTGTGTTCAACTTGGTACGCAATTTGCTTTAGTTTCTCGTCGGATTTTTACGCGCTAAGTATTTTGAAAAAGAATTAAGTGCCTGTTGCAACTGCTCGACATTGCATGTTTCTCCGTGACAACAGCAGAGCAGTACTGCTTGCTCGGATGCACCCCTTTCAAACACGTCGTACTTGCAGAAGCTCTTTTAGGTCCAACATGTGAGTGTTTGCATCACACCCTTTGTTGCGGAATTGGTACTGAGAAATGAAAACAAAAACATTGAATATTTTTTCTTTGATTTTTTCACGGAGTTTTGCTATCGAGCAACGCACACATTCATAATTGAACACTGCGAACTCAGTTATGATTTTATCAATGTCACTTCCGCTGAGTTCATTGAAACGTGTGAATGAAGCTGATGAAAAATCTCCCTCATGAAGCGGCGGCCTCACTCGTTTCGGTGAGTAACAAACATACCTTCCAGCCATAAACACTTGGCGTTTGGTACAGCTGGCATTAGCATATTTATTTGCCATCCCAAATCAGTGAAGGCACACAAGACAAACAAATAAATTGAAAAAAAAACAAATCGAATGTTTGAATCAACAACCTGTTTTGCTGTAGGGCCCCATTGCGTTTTGTCGTCGAAACAGCCGTCCCGTGGCCACTTTTTTAACCTGCTGTCCAACGGTGGGAATCGGCCCACCCGGTAGCATCGCACGTCCGTAGTCGTGGTGTCCATGCAAAAAGTAGTTTGTTGTTGTTCGTTGCAGGAGCCTATCTCTGCAACGGCAATCAGTGATGAATGGCGAAGAACCATGATCGTGGCAAGTAACAGTGCGGAAACTGGCGGTGGTGAAACGTAATGGCGCATCGTTGGTTGCTGCAGAGTGTTGTGGTGTTTGGTTGAACTGTTGAAGTTGTTTGAAGGGCAGTTTTGCCAAAGTCCTTGTCTGAAGACCGCGCATTTGCAAACTTTTAAACCAAGCGGCAAATTCCGGTAAATTTATTTCTTGATGTGATGAGCTGCGGTAAATCTTTTTTTTTTACTAGAACACTGGCACCCGATGTTGCACTGTATCAACATATTGTAAAAGGAAACAATTTCACGGGCGTATAGATTCAAGTGAATCTGTGCCACGTGTGGCCTATTCGCCTCTTTTTCCAAATAGTGGCACGGATGCGTGTTCGTTTGTGACCAAGCACGCATCAGCAAAACCAAAATGTTCACGGTCTTCAGACAAGGAGACGATGGTGTGGCAAGTGCAGTGGTGCAAATGATGATGACTAAGGGAGTGTTGATTGATGTGGATTAATGTTACTAGTGATGCTGAGGTGCGATTGGCGAAAACAGATACTGTAACAATAATAGTTGTTGGACTGGTCTTATCTGATATATACGGTCCAGCACCAATTACAATGTACGTGTTTTGTGCTAATTGTTGACACGCGTCAAAATTTTTTTAATTATTGAGTTAAAGATTCTATGAAGTTGCATGCGTAAATTAGCTGGCTTCAGGCAACTAAACACATTCCATATTTTTGTTCATCGTTCAATGATGAGTAGTTGATCTACATGATCTGATCTATAATGATGAGTTGTAGCTCTGATGAGCTCTGAAAGTTCACGTAGTTGTAGCTCTAACTTACGCACCGCTGTGTACACACCAGCACCAGCGACAAAAAGGTGTAGTCTTCCGTTGATTTTAACCCTTTTTATCAAACTCTAGTGGCAGGATAAACTGTCTGTCCCGTGAGTCGTTGCCTTTGCGACAGAAGGAGATCTTGCGTTCCGCAATGCCTCTGCGATACACTTTGTCCTGGGCAAACCAGTATCAGTGATCCGAAGTCTGATCGTTATTTTAGTGGTTTTAGTGGTCGCTAAATGCCCGAAATACTGCAAATGTTAAAGTTTTAATTGTCTACGAAGTACATGTGCAACCGAAATAATGAATAAACGGCGCAAAAATATGGCTCTTATGTACTTGCATCCGTGTGTACCACATCAGAGACTTGAAAAGAGTTGTCGAGCCAAGTCTCTCACTGCATACACAAAGCCATATTCCTCCTTTTATATGCGTCTCCCGCACTTTTAGATAATATTCTGACTTTTAAAAATTTTCATTAGTCTTTTATTTTTTAAAGCTCTCAAGTTTTTTCTCAAGACTGACAGACTGACATGTACCCATACCGAATATACATTTACCCTTATGTTTTGCCCCACTTTTTACCCTTTTGAGTTCAAACACTAGTCTCGGTGCATGACAGCAGACTTGAATTCATTAATCTCAAGCATCAAAGAAACGCAAAACCATTCATAATGTAAGTTTCAAACAAAAAGCTGAAAGAGACAGTTTTTACCCAATTGGGTAAAGTTAGGGTAAAAAGCTCCAGTTTTAAAAAACCAAAAACAATTTCAACTTCAGCGGCGTAAAAAATTCTCGAGGACAAATTAACATCAATTTACAAGTCTGGTTCAAACACAAAAAAGAAAAACGTCTACAGAAAGACTACAGTGTAGATTTTTACCCATTTATAAGGGTTAATAATGGGTCAGTTGTAAAATTTGCCTACATATACGGATTCGGCGCATTTGGAAACTCCTAGGAAGGGGTTTTAAAAACTGTTTTCAAACTTAATTTTTACTATGAAACGAAAACGTCTGAAAACGGCAAAAAATCCATGTTTTACCCATTTTTTGGGTGAGAAAATGGCCATGGTCCGTTACAAAATATAATAACGTATTCAAGTACAGAAGTTGTAAAGCTATTAGAAAACAGTTTTTTAAATAAAAATCCACGCTTAGAATTAGAAATTAAAACAAAAAACACTGGAAAACGCAAAAAAGTTTTTTGCCTAATTTTTAAGCAAAAAATGCCCGGGGCAAAAATCTAAAATCAGATTCGAATTGAGGCAATCTTGAAAACCTCCTGTAGAATTAAAAATTAAAATTAAAAGTTATTTCTGAACTGATTTTTTACTGTGAAACGAAAACATATGAAAAAAGCAAAAAAATCAACATTTTACCCATTTTTTGGGTGAGCAAGCGGTCAGTTGCAAAATATAAAAACTGTTTCAAGTACAACGGTTGTAAATCTATCAGAAATAGTTTTTTTTATGAAATCCACGCATAAAATTAAAACATTAAAACAAAAAAAACACTGAAAACGCAAAAAATGTGTTTTTGCCTATTTGGGCAAAAAATGCCCGGGACAAAAATCTAAAGTCAGATTCGAATTCAGCGACCTCGAAAACCCCTGTTTGACACAAAAATCAGGGTCAGAAACTGTTTTGTCATTGCATGAAAATAAAAGTAAGGAAAAAAGTGTGAAAAAGTAATTTTGCGTAGCTCACAGTGAAAAACAGGAACACGATCCGATTTGACGGAACTTATATCTTGGTAGAGCTCCGCAAGATCTTCAAAACGCACACTATTTCAGGTCCTGAAAAACATTTGCTTCGGTAGAAAAATGCATTGCAACATGTTACACTTTGCAAAAAACGGCAAAATCGAGTTTTTTTTAAATTTCGCGCGCTATAGCAGCCGCTATAAGGAGTTTCAAGGCATGGTTTATGGGTGAAACTGAAGCTCCTTGTGGAGTAGAATAACGCTGCACCATTAGTTTGATTCCGACCCCGTGTAGCAGCACTTCAGTACTAGCCCCTCCCCCCACTCTTAGGTGCAACGGTGTTAATTGCACTGATCTTCGGTTTTTGGTTCTGCGACTCAATGCGTTTGCAGACGTGGTGAGGAAATCAGCAGTTTCAGGTCAATTATAGCCCAAGTAAACCGGTCGTTTTTCGGGGATTCACTTCGTAAATTTTGAATTCCCGCGCGTCACACATAAAACGGATTTACCTGTGAATGCGCGCATTGAGTCGCAGTACCACAATGAAAGATAATACCGTATTACCCCCAATAAACCCCCATGGGGGATTAATACGTCAGCGACTTTTAGGGGTGGGGGTTTATTGGTGGGGGGATTATTGGTGGGGGGGGGGTTTATTTACAAAAAAATTCTAGGGGTGGGGGTTTGTTGAAAAATGGTAAAAATACCTTGCATGGCAAGCAAGAAAGTCGCAGAAACTTCTACTTTTCACAGAGATTTCCTTTTATAACAGCCTTTTGTAATGAAATTACTATAAACTCACCCATTTGGGGCCTTTGGTAGCACAATTTCATCATTTTCACTGCAACCAGCCACTGAATTCGCTGGGTATGTGTTTCAAACAGGTCTCCAATAATCCCCCATGGGGGATTATTTGTGGGGGGGATTATTTGGAAACTGGTCGGGGGGGGGGGGGGTGGGGGTTTATTGGTGGGGGGGGGGGGGGGATTAATGGTGGGGGGGGGGTTTAATGGGGGTAATACGGTATGCCAATTTTGCTGCTAAACTTGAATTCCTCACCCGCCGATGCTTGGTCGTGTGGTGGATCGACTTTACACCCAATCACCAACAATCCTCCAGGCAACCGCGCCTTCCCGACGAACATGGACCGTTTCTTGTGCACCGTGGAGGAGATCCACGAGTTCGCGCGCAGTTGCGAGCAGCACAACGTGCGATTCGTCGGTCTCTGCTGCGGCAACAGCGCGCGCTACACGCGCACTCTGGCCGAAAGCCTCGGGCGGCGCCCGGCGGCAAGTCGCTATGCGCCGAACATGGCGCTGCACTACATCCTGGGCACGGACGAGGCGAAACTGCACCGCTGCAACATCGGAACGCTTCGGTCGGTTGGTCGACTGCGACTGGACGCGCGTGCAGAGTTTGCTCTCTGGAGAGGATAGAAAAAATAGATTTTTGTCGCCTTTTTTGTCACACTACTACTATTCTTTATTGCGTGAGTGAAGTGTGTTGTTGTTGTTTCGTTTTATTTTCGTTTTGGTTAGAAAATGACGATTTTTCATTTCTTGCAGAAACATGATGGAGGAAGGCGCGAAGGTTGCTTGAAGAAACAATGACAATAACTGGTCACTGGTCGCAGTATTTGCCCAGATACCCACTTATTGCAATTAAATGAGCATTTTCGTGTGTCACTGTGTTTTATGTCCCAATGTCCCATTTTATGTTTTTAAAGTTTATTTCATGAAAAACTACAATACATTCGAACTCTAAGTTACAGGCAATCAGCTGATTTTGTTGGTGGTTGCGTGATGCCATGCTTTCTGTGGAGGCATTGCTGTGGAGGCGGAGTCTGCCCTGCACAGAAAGCATGAATCAAGTGATCACCAACCAATCAGCTGATTGCCTATAATTTAGAGTTTAACTGTAGGAACTAAATAGTAACACTTCGAATGTGCTTTTTTCGTTGACAAAGCATCATCACGAAATTATTTACAGATCGAAAGTTTTGTTCAACTTTTATTGTTCGTGGACCCATGATGGTTCAGTTCGGTTAACTGCGAGTTTATAATACTGACATGTGATATACGGGGTACGGTATCTACCGTACTCGGTCTTGGCACGATCTTCTGCTCGCCACGATCGTCACGAAACTAACGTTGCGAAAACTGCCTTTCGCGCTCATTTATACCCTAACTTTCAAAACTCATTTCTCCTTGCGGAAAGCCAATTGCGCATACTCTACCTTCTATATTTGCGTCTTTAGATAATTTACAATAAGTCTGAAAATCGTGTCGAGACCGACGTACGGTAGATACCGTAATCCGTTGATTGCGCATTGACTGCGTCGACAACTGCAATAAATATAAAAGTTTATTCATGACCATAGCCAGAAGTAAAAGTTTGCAGATGTATCAGATATGTGCAGATGGATACACACACGAAAAACTGTGTCAATTGTGCAATGCAAAGCGCACCATGGCGGTGCAAGGCTCAAAACTGAGCAAAAATTATAACTTGCTGTCATGCAAGCCATTGGCCATGCAGTGAGCACAAAAATGCAAAAGCTGACCAAATAAATGTTCACGTTAGATACCAAAATCCATAGTTACTATATTGTTCTTTTTGTGTTCAAAAACAGAAACTGTCGAAAATCGCGATAATTCCAGAACCGTATGCGCCCAAAGTACTGTAGTACATACCGTAAAGTCTTGCATATAAGGTCTCCTTATATAAATTTGAAAATCACAAGTTTCTGAAAAACGTGGAATTTTGTGTGACAACCTTATAAGTGGGAGGAGGTCTTATAAAGCGAACATTAGGAATTCCGGGCCTTATAAACGGGGTGGGATTTTGACCAAGTCAAAAATTTGAATTTTTTGGTTTCCCGCCGTGTGACACTCCGCCCACTTTTGGGTGGGGGTCTTATAAGTGGGAGGAACCTTATATGCAAGACTTTACGGTATATACTCGTCTCGACACGATCTTACTTTAGGACGGATGATAACTTTTGAGTTTCAATGTCGTTTCTGTGATTATCTGGCTCTTCAATCCAGATCTCATGGCCATGATGCAAAAGAAAACATCCAAGCGGCATAAAAACGCTTGCAACATTTCTAGCATTTTAGGCGCATTTAACCATAAAAAAACAGCGAATAATTTGAGTGCAAGCAGAAACCATGAGTAAAAGCGTATAGGGTGTTTTCAGTGGCGCATCACGGAAAGTTTTTTACGGTGTAGATTTGGCAAATATCAAATCCTCTTGGACACGTTTTTTGTTTATAAGACGGTTATGGAAGGTAAGATTGAGATGCCCCACTAAATATCAGCCATATTCAAACATCGCGTCGACAAACTGAAAAGCTAATCCAGCTGGTTTTCGTGTTGAGTTTCTTTTCCAGTTTCGTATAATCTTTGACAGTTTTTGTTGATTCATTGACATCCACTTAGCCAACTTTCACCAGTAGTAGTGCCATGAACGAAAAATACACGGACCACGGAAAACTTTGCATCATATGCGCCTTATGTGTTTGTCGATCGTAAATGCCACTCGCAAAATGGCATGCCACAAAAGAATTATGTTTTGCGGTTTTTCCGTCTTTTTTTCGCTGGATCGTAATAACTTTTCCGGCTTCTGTGCTGCGAAAAAAGTCCTTTCTGCGATCACACGGAGAGCAAAATCGTTTTTCGCATATTCGGCGTGTTTTGCCGCGCGGTCCAACGGTCCCTCGAGTCAATATGTACAACGTTTGTAACTTGAGCAGGTTTAAAAAAAAGCTTTTTGGCGCTGCCACTTTCATCTGCGACATGCGTCTGGTACGTGTATGCTTATTTGCATGTGTCATTTCGGCGTTTATTTTGGGCGAGCTTACATTTGCGCGTTCGGCAACCTTTCAGAAAAAAAACGGATTTTGCGGAACAGTGCTCGGGGCTTTGGATTCCGATTTTTTCTGAAAAACCATCCTCATTCCTGTTCATGGCCGCGTTTATTTTATGCGTGGTCATCAGCCAGTAGTATAACCACCCAGGAAGCACATAACCAAAAAAGTACATACAATGTGGCAAAACTGTGGCAAAACTGTAATTGAAAACATGCTAAAATGTCGAAATGGGCGTGCTAAAATGTAGCCAATGTTAGCCGATCGCGCTACACGCGGTTTTTTTTTGCGACGTGCCCTATTTTTTGCCCTATTTCGGCACGCAATATGATAATCTTTCAGCAGTTTGCAGGCCTGTCCTTTCATGCCCTGCACTTGTCGTGTGTGCCCATTTTCCGGAATGAAAATTGCTTTTTTGCAGCTTCTTGTTGTTGCTTCTCATATATTTTACAGTATGGTGCAAGCGTGTGATGTTATAAGCCACTGAGTCAGAAAAAAGTGTCATCTTGAAGAAGTATAGGACGCTTTTCTCCCATGTTTGATTAAAGTTTATGCGCCTCGATTTCTGTTTACCATCATAGTGACTCTGGAGTTCTTGAAGTTAATTAAAATTGTTTCTTGAAACGTGATGCACCTCAAACAGCAACAAAATACAAGCCTGCCACTGAAGGCATCCGCCATGCCACACATTTTGTTCGTGTACAGTGCAAGTGTTATAAAGAACAGTTGTATTGGTCATGTTCCAAGAAACAGACCGTATCATAAGAGTATTTCTTGCGCTCCATTTGTTGTACCGGTTTCTTCAGAGGTCAAGTGGAATTTTTACAAAAAAACCGGAGTTCAAATCAATGCCTGGCACTAATTACTGTTGACTGAATTATGGCGAATCAAAACGACAGAGGTGGATGTAATTCTCTGGTTACCACACCAGACGACAAGCTGCACGACCACCACGACAACACCGAAACCGCAAGCTCGCCACTTCTCCACCAGCAGCCGCCCGTCACGATCGTGTTTCACGACGAGCACAATACGCGCACAGTAGAATCCAAGAAAGCATTTGGCAGTAATACTGCTGCGGTGGACAAACAACAACAGCCACTGCTGCAGTGCAGCACAGACGAACTGTACTTGAAGTCGTCGATTCTGTCCAGTTATTCGACTCAAGGCGAGCCCTCCGTCGACTCATCGACACCTCAAGCCGCAAATCTAATGAATCGCGACACGTTCGAGAAAGCGCAAGTTCGTCTGCGCAAGGAAGCGGTCGATTTGAGCAATCAGGCCCCACTTCCACTCGAGACCGCCGAAATGCCGCCAGGCAACTCGATGGAGAGCTCGAGTTTACTCCGCCTGATGCAGGTCAACCCGCGGCCGATGGTCGACTTCAAGCACTCGGAGCCAGTCTGGAATCACATCACCATTGATCAGGCGCAGTTGACGTCCAAGCGGCGACGTTTCACCATCCTCGATCGTCTGTCGGCCACGTTCTGGCTACTGAAGTTCTGCGGGCACTTTCCGTGGTACTACGCGCGGTACTCCGACTCGAACCTGAGGTACACCGCGACCATTCTGATCACCGCCTGGGAGATGATACTGTTGGCGGTGTGCGTCTTCTCGACGGTCAAGGTGCGGAAGAACCGAGTGAACATGGCAGCTGTTTTTTTTCAGGACATGCAAGGAGCGCGCGAAATTTGAATGAAAGAAAAAACACGTTCAGAACCGAGTTGTGTGTCAAATTTGACGTGTCAGTTTGAGTGTAAACTAACTGATTCTTTGTGCTATTCTGATCGTTCTTTCTCGTTTGCACACACGATTGACAATTATCTTGGCATTCTTGCAAAAGACCACTCCTAGTTTGCGACTGATCCCGCCTTGATGGAGAATACACGGACTGCCTCATTTATTCGGCCACACGGGGCTGCGTATACACATGGGAAACAAGTCATACCAAGAATCTCGCCATGATGGTGTGTAGTGTAAACAGGCTACCAAAATAGTGCAATCAAACATAACCATCAGCGATCGATTCTTGATGCGACGTTGTGTCTTCTGATTACAGAGCATCAACACGCTGACGATCTACAGCGACATGTTCGGCGTAATGCACACGTTGACCGTGTCCTGTCTGATCGCGTCACTAAAGCCGATCATAGCACTCGGCAACATTCTACTGCTGTGCGCCGGTCACGCAAAACTGAAGTCGTACATGACGGCGCTGCAGAAAATCGATCATCAATATCGCCAGTTTTACACGCACTGCACGCCAGCTGGCAAGTGGCTGAACGTGGCGCACTCTGTGAACACGCCAATGTACGTCGGGACACTCGGTATGTTGACGGGCGTTGTTGTTTTTCGCAGTTATCAGAGTCGAACTTTTGCAATCAACAGTCATGATGTCCACAAAAAAACTGCTGGATTGAAAACACGTGTCTTATGCAACCTGAAAATGTTATTATTATTATTTGTTCGCGCGCCGGTTCCGAAAACCATAAGGTACCAAACTACGGCGGAAACGGGCAATACTGCCCAGAGCCCAATTTACCCTCAGCTCTGGAGGGAGTAGACCATATTAGATCAATGATAGCCCTGGGAAACTACACTGGGGAGTAGTTAGGGAGAAAAGTCAGTTAATTGAGGTAGCTTCAGTTTTTTCGTGACAGTTTTTGTCTCTCGTACATAATTTCTGTTTGTTGGTGGACTCTGGACAACGTTTCGCTCCGTATGACTTTGCAGTCGCGTACACTTCGGTCGTCGGATGGCGTGTTTTTGAGGCGTTTTTCATGGACGCGCCGTTGTTCGCGTTCGATCGCATCGTGGCGATGTTGGTCGTGCCGCTGTTGACCACGTGGACAATCGTGCCGCTTCTGTTCTACGAACGTTGCAACTTTATGTCACGGTATACGAATCACGTTCACGGTTTTTTTACGTTTGCTGATCACTCAGAATTACACAGAGAACATTTACAACTCGGGAACGGTTTTACACAACAATCAACGCGACTATGTTGACAGCGTTTCGCGTAAAGAGTCACGCATCGTTTCACGTGCATTTGTTCAGACTCACGCAACGTTGTCATGTAAACACTCACGTAAACGTTTCACGTGCAGTTTCATGTAAAGTTTCACGCAACGGTTCACGCAGACTCGTCCAACGTTTCCAACTTAAAGACTCATGCAACTTTCACGCAACGCTACACACAACGATTCACGCTAGCTCTTCAACTTAGCATCTAGCGTGACAGGAAAAAACTCGTTGTGTGCTTTGAGCAAATGAAAGTTGTATGTTCGAAACATTCACTGATCACTGTTTCCAGGTTTTACAGCGACTGTTTGGTGCGCTATCTTCGTACACATCGCAAAGATCAACGAATCGCGTGGCGTCAACTGAACCAGGACTTTGAGCAGCTGACAAACTTGCAGGTTTCGTGCGTGTTGAAATTTTCTGGCATATTTGCAGAGTTTGTGCTGTTGGTGTAAGTAGTGCACGAAAATAGCAGTTGCCAGGACAGAAAAAAGGCACAATTGTCAAATTTATCGCATTTCTTGACCACCAAAAAGCTACAAAGCTCCCAGACCTTTCGCTTAACCTTCACCATGTTTCAAAATAAAACAAACGCAGAACTTTGATGCACGTATTAGCAACAACCAACTCCTTAATCGTAAACCAATTGAAACGCAGTCATTCAAAATCCATGAAATTTTAGGCCAAATTGAGTTCTTTTTGGACAGGTCTGTAGTTTTCAATCAGTTTTGTAGTTTTCGTCAATTGTTTCAACGAACTGTGATAAAAAATAAAACGAAACGACATTTCAGAAAGCGTGCACTCGTTTCTTCTCGCCGTATCTGCTATTCACGTTGCTTTGGAGTTTGATCACAATTTTCGCGACGATTTATTTCGCGACCCAAGGAACACTGAAGAAGCAGTTCCCACCACAGCCGCCAGACTGGATTGTCGGACGCGAAGGTAAAGGAAAAGTTTGAACTACACTGCCCGGCCGGAAAACGTGTGCCCCCTTGCAGTAGCAGATGCTCGGCCCCAACAAATCAATAATTGCGTGAGGTAAAAAGCAGCAATTGAAAAAAGTAAAACCGACGTGTCGCAGATAGTGATTACCACGATTGTTTTCCACAGAACCGGACCTCGTTTGGGGCATACATTGGTGACACGCATCGAATACACGAGCAGCAGTTTGAACCGTTTTGAGCGTGTAAAAAAACGTAAAAAACGCGGCAGCTCACAAAGGCTAGCCAATAAAAAGTAACGAAAAAAACGGCTGTTTCAGAGCAGAACATGTGGCGCAATCTGCTGGTGTCGAACATGTTTTATGGCGGTGTTCAGGTGATTTTGGCACTGACCGGCTTGCTGGTCGTCTGCACGTCTGGAATGCAGACGAATGAAAAGGTGTGTAATGTGAAGTTATTCAAACGTGTCCGCGCTGAAATGACGTCATTTTGCTTTAAAAACGCCCGTTTGTCAAAGTACAGGCACAAAATGTCAGTTTGTGACTGATTCGACATTCACCATTTGTTTTACGGGAAGAAATCGGAAACTAAACGGAAAATCTGCTATGCTGTGAACGGCAAGCGCATGTTTTGCGGCACATGACGTCATTTCAGTGGGACACGTTTAAAAAAATAGGTCATACTTGTATTGTGCACTTTATGGCATTTTGTAGTCAACAAACTGTCAAGTAAATTTTGGTTCTTCTCTGGAACAGTTTGTTGACTATTTTTGTTTATTTCAACTTTTCTGACTGCGAAAATTTGCTGGTAATGCAGAATCAGAATCGCAATTTCGGTGTTTCCAACTCCAATTTCCATTTCCACCTTCAATTATCTCCAACTCCACATGCAGACACGACAAATCACCAATCAATTGTTCTACCATCTGCCGCACTGCGAGACGAAACACGAACAGACACAGGTATACAGTCTGAAATCGTTTCCAGAAATATCTTAAACAATTTCAGGACTGAAATTCAGGAAACGTTTCCACTTTTTCTTGTTGTTCTTTCATCAGGCAAGCTGCATTCTCGCGCGCATGACACTGCAGCCAGTTTGGGGTGCTACCGTGTTGCGCGCATTCGCACTCGAACGACGGTCGTTTTTCACGGTGACTTTCATTTTTTTCTTTCTACAGTCTGCCAAACTCTATAACATATCCAACTAGCTGATTGGTTGGTGGTCATGCGCGGGAATCTTAGGTAAACCAAAACACTCCGCCTCCACAGCCTCCACACACCAAACAATCCACGCACACTTATTGGCCTGCAGTAATGCGTTCAAATTGAAAAAAAAAACCAAAGTTAAACAGCGCTATCTTGCATAAACACAATTCATAATACCGTATTACCTCTATTAACCCCCCCCCCAAAATTAACCCCCCCCAAAATAAACCCCCACCCCCTCGACAAGTTTCCAAATAATCCCCCCCCCCCCAAAATAATCCCCCATGGGGGATTATTGAAACCTGTTTGGAACACATACCCAGCGAATTCAGTGGCTGGTTGCCGTGAAAATGATGAAATTGTGCTACCAAAGGCCCCAAATGGATGAGTTAATGGTAATTTCATAACAAAAGGCTGTTTTAAAAGGAAATTTCTATGTAGAGTAGAAGTTTCTGCGACTTCCTTCCTGCCATGGAAGGTATTTTTGCCATTTTGCCCACTCCTAAAAATGGTTTCCAAATAAACCCCCCCAAAATAAAGGCACCACAACCAAAAAATAAAACACCACCCCCAGAAGTCTCTGAAGAAATAAACCCCCATGGGGGTTTATTAGAGGTAATACGGTATCTATCTTTTCAGCTGATCAGTGGTATCGCCACGTACACATTCATGTTGTGGAAGGTGATTCGACCGAAACAAGACGCACCCGACCGTGGCGGTGGTGAAGCGACCGTCACCGAGGCGCCTGTTCACGACGATACAGACTTTCAACTGATGAATTGGACGTTCTTACTGCAAAATCTCACCACTATTAGTGGTATTCATTTCGAATTTTAAAGCAACATCTCATTTTTAGACATGTGTGTGGTTTGTCTGGTGGAATAAAATACGACCGGATTCAAATTTCATTCATGAAAGACGGACACAGTCATTTTTCTGGAGTCCTCGGGAATAACAGATGCCACTATTAACAGTAATAGTTTTCAAAAAAGTGAAATAAGCACCGATTCGCAATACAGTTACAACAGTTACTTCCAGTTAAGTTCGGTTTTCAAGAGTTATCAAATGCTTTGCCTGAACGTGCTATTTCTTTCACCCAATGTTGCACACCAGACAGCAGCCCCGCTCACAACAGTCCGCGTCATACTTGTAGCAGCACCATTCGCAGCCCCGCACGTCCGCTATTGAGATGGATTTTTTAAAGTTTTTGTGAACTTCTTAAAATTTTAAATGAAATAAAATTAATCAATAAAAACTTTGGAAATAAAAAAATCACCAGTCTGATTGTTGTTGGCATCGTTCAGTTGAACGGAGTTTGCGCATTTCAAGCACTCGCACGCGTGCTCATCCGTGCTCATTGTGGCACTGGCACAGCCGCGTGCCTGGCACGCGCTCACGCACATTGAAAGTCTGCAGAAAACAATGATTTATTAGCAAATATTACATATTTATTGTCGTTCAAGAAATCAACTAAAAACTCTTTTGGTGTGTTTTCTCTTCTGAAGCCGTTGTTTGAACCTGAAAACTGGTGCACTCTGTAGTAATAAAACACACACGCGCACGCACATGCACGTTATCACCGCAGCGAGTGTCGGTGGTGCCTGTGTGTTGGTTTGTGGCTGTGCAACATTAGTGTGTTATAACAATAGCCAATAATTAACTGAATACACGTGGTCTTCAGACGTGGACATCAACAGAACACGTTGATTGGTCGTACACCAGAATAGATTGCACCCAATCAGCGTGTTTCATTCAAATGCAAACGGGTGAACTGACTTGTTCGCCGATGAGTCCGAATCGCCAATGCTGACAGCGAGAAACAGAACGCAGCAAAACGCGGCAGGCTTCAGCATTATTGTTGTGTGAAACAACACAGTTTTTTTTGGGGTGACTCGCAACGAGAAAGAAACGTTTCGTTTTCGAGAATGTAAAGATTTGTTAGACTTCTTTGATCGACAGCCCATTATTATAGTGCGCTTTATCATTTGTTTTTTGATTGCGTCACGACGATTGGATTTTCAGCGAATTCAAAATTTCAAAATTGTTTCGAAACTTGAACAACACCGGATGTTTACCTTTAAGTAGTAGCTTGAAACGATAATTTTATCGTCCGCTTCTGCTAATGCGCTTCTTCTGAACGTGCACCGACGTCATCATGTGTTTTTGAGTTGATCACAAATGACACAGTTCGTTTCGAGTGATAAATTCAGAAAACAAAACCCAAAGGGCGTGATTAAACTTGTTTTTCGCTGTAAAAATCAAAAGTTTCGAGTGTTTTTATCAGTCATAAAATTCGATAAGGGCGCTTATATAAATGCGCCTACTGTATGCAGTGCGAAACATTAATCAGAAGTTGAAAGCAAATTTTGTTAGAATTTTGAAGTTTGTCTGTGAAACTGCGTGCATTTTTACAAAAAAATTTCTTTGCACAATGGTCACCAAGTTTCAAGGTATTTTGGTTTGTCTTGCTGCTGTGTCGGCGACAGTTCACTTATTGGCAGACTCTGAGCCAGTCGGTCCCGACAACAGGTACGGGATGGCCGATTAAACATGGCAGCTTTTTTCAGGGTGCAAGGAGCGCGCGAAATTTGAATGAAAAAGAAAAGACGATAAGAAA
This sequence comes from Theristus sp. LFF4_11, assembly GCA_030248135.1. Taxonomy (NCBI): domain Eukaryota; kingdom Metazoa; phylum Nematoda; class Chromadorea; order Monhysterida; family Xyalidae; genus Theristus; species Theristus sp. LFF4_11. Next base: position 9,257 of record JASANC010003615.1, on the reverse strand, counting down.
CCCATTTGTGTGTCAATTTTGACGTGGTATTTTAAGCTGATTGATTCTTTCGTGCTGTTCTGTTCATTCTTTCGCACTTGCACATAATATTGGGAATTATCTTGGCATTTTAAAAAAAGACAACTCCTAGTCTGCGACTGATCCCGCCTTGATGGACTGCCCTATTTATTCGGCCATACTGTATAGTCAAATTGTCAAACATGCAGGCGGCAACACAAAGCACGCCACTTTAACTACTGTGGGGTTATTCAAACGTGTCCGGACTAAAATGACGTCATTTGCTTTAAAAACGCCCGTTTGTCAAAGTACAGGCACTAAAATGTCAGTTTGGTGTGACTGATTCGACATTCACCATTTGTTTGCGGGAAGAAACCGGCTAAACGGAAATTCTGGTTTGCTGTGAACAACAAGCGCATGTTTGGCAACACATGACGTCATTTCAGTGGAACGCGTTTGAAAAAATAGGTCATACAGTATATCCACTTATATTTTCATTGGGTGAATATTTGATCAACCATTCGCAGTTCCCTATTTTACTTGATCACCTGGGTGTCCCGAAAAAAACTAACCGCCGAAAAAAAAACTATCGTTGTGTGTTGGCATTTTTATTTCCGGGAGACCACGCCGGGAAAAGCCACCACACGGGACACTCATGCAGACAGGATACTTGTTCGTACAGTTCTTTTTCAAAGCGTGCAATATTCTATCTCGGATCCGATGTGCATATCCAGGAAACTATCTGAGTGCAATCGTATCTGTCGCCTAGAACGCGCCTGCACGTTCGCCACGTTGTCCGCGGCCAACCAGTGCAGCTGTGAGGGTTGCCCGAACAGTGTGCAAATCAAAGATGCAACTGGTAATTGATTTTTTTTTGCATGCAAACATATTTTCGAAGTTCAAAAATAGAAAATACAATATGCTATGCACTATGAAAACTGCTAACTGTAAATTGCATGCGTAGAATTTCTGAATCCGGCATGCGAATTGGCTGAATTGAAAAGTGACCGAATCATTCAGTGAAGCCGATTCAAAGGTATCCAATCATCTGATATTGCACGTGATTCACAGTTCGCATTGCATTATTGACATCATGTGCAATATTGATGTTATATTCGTATTCTTTGGACCAGCTTTTTTTCAGCGTTAAACAAAGACCTTCGCAACTGCTGGGAGTGCTGCAACATGCAGGGCTACGGCAATTGTTGTTTGAATGGCTGTTGCGTGGTTTGCGGCCCACCCGCGCACAAGCCGCAATGATTTCGTCTTGATTTCTCTGGTCTTGCTGTGTGATCAGCGAAGGAATTTTTGGTTTTTAATTTTACACATCGAATAGAAATTGCACAAAACTGCCTCTAATCACGAAACTGCGATAACTTTATTCCAGCGCTTTTTTTAACCGTTTTGTGTTTCTTTTTTTGACATAACACGAAACAACTTTTTTATCGATTTATTTGTTCGAATAAAAAGTGCGCATTATTGTCTATTTTATTTCCTCACCACTGTTATACAGTGCAGTGAAAATGAGGGAACAATGGAAAAATCGAATTTAATTCGAAATATCGATAGTTCTTCAAAACAGTGCGTACCATTATTATTACAAAATCAGCCGTCGAAAATAGTATTCTAAACTATTGTTAACTTTTATCAATTTAAAGAAAGAAATTCAAATGTTTTCAAATTTTTGCCCGTAAAAACAGTGGTGTCGCGAAAGCACATGGTAAACAGCAATCAATCAGTGACCGATTTCAATGTCAACGTCCTTGGTTGTCGCCGCCCGGGCGTGCGGGCATCGGCAACGATCCGGCGTCGCGATGGCCAAAGTCGACGTCTTTGCCGTCGTAGCACGGACTCGAGTAGAGGCCGAGAAGGACCGCCTGGAATTTGTTCATCTTGCTCATGCCGCACACCGAGTCCGCCTTGCGCCATTCCACTGTCTGACACTCGTAGCCGAACGTTTCCAGGCACTTGTGGATGCACTCGGCGACGCTGCCCGTCTGCAATGGACGAATTGTTCTTTTTTTGCAAAGTGGTCGTTCTATTTTGCGGTTATCCAGTTCGAACTGTGTGTGTTCGTTTCAAAACGTTTGACTGTGTTTACCGGCACACTTTCCTTGAAAACGTGTCTCACGCGACATTGGGCGGGACAGCCCTCGTGTCTCAGTGTGGTAGTTCATTTCGCGCACACAGGTACATACCGTAAAGTCTTGCATATTAGGTCTCCTTATATAAATTTGAAAATCAAAAAGTTCTGAAAAAAATGGGATTTCGTGTGACAACCTTATAAGTGGGAGGAGGTCTTATAAAGCGAACATTAGGAATTCCGGCTTTATAAACGGGGTAAGATTTTGACCAAGTCAAAATTTTGAATTTTTTGGTTTCCCGCCGTGTGACAACCCGCCCACTTTTGGGTGGGGGTCTTGTAAGTGGGTACGGTATGTAGTGCAAATGTTTACGTGGACATTTAAAAAACGTGAATGGTACGGTGAGGGCAAATGTTCACGTGATACAATATAGTAACGTTTATTATGCTTCCTCACGGGACGTTTCACGCGTATGCTAACGCTATACCGTATTACCTCTAATAAACCCCCATGGGGGTTTATTTGTTCAGCGACTTCTGGGGGTGGGGGTTTATTTTGGGGGGGGGGGGGCTTTATTTTGGGGGGGGGGTTTTTTGGGAAACCATTTTTAGGGGTGGGCAAAATGGCAAAAATACCTTCCATGGCAAGAAGGAAGTCACAGAAACTTCTACTTTTCACAGAGATTTCCTTTTGTAACAGCCTTTTGTAATGAAATTACCATTAACTCATCCCTTTGGGGCCTTTGGTAGCACAATTTCATCATTTTCACTGCAACCAGCACCGAATTCGCTGGGTATGTGTTTCAAACAGGTTTCCAATAATCCCCCCTGGGGAATTATTTTTGGGGGGGGGGGATTATTTGGAAATTTGTCGAGTGGGTGGGGGTTTATTTTTGGGGGGGGGGGGTTTAATTTTGGGGGGGGGGTTTAATAGAGGTAATACGGTATTTAACGTGCAAGTCAACGTGTCACTCAGGGGACATACGTGGCTAGCTACGCTCAGAAAGCGTACGCAGTCACTAAGTACAGCTTCATGAATGTCATAACAAATGTACAGAAGGACTTTCTACCTGCATCCATTTGTCGTTGTGTCCCTTGATGCATCCCTTCTCCACTTTCCAGTCGTCGGGGACCGTGTACGGTGATGCTGGAAAATGGAACGAACGAAAAATTTCAAATTGACTTGTTTAGAAGCGATTATTGGCCATGAACAGAGAGAGATATGCTGTTGCGACACTTACGACATTGCTGCTTCTTGATGCACTTGAACTGTTTGTCGCGCACGTAGCCGGGCATACAGAAGCAGCCTGCGACGCAGTTGTCCGTGTAGCATTCTTCATCGTCGTCGCTGTCGCACCGCTTTTGACATGCCGTGCCGCACTGAGAGAAGTACTCGTTGTCGTTGCAGAAACCGGCTGTAAAACCAGTGGAATGTGACAAAATAAACGCTGAATTATTGTGGTGTTTCCTGTTCTTAATGATTGTAGCAAACGTCTGCTATCCATCCAGCTTTGTTCACTGATTGCAAGGCAGCCGCAGAGACCGGACAGGTTTGCGAGACACTTCCAACGTTCTCAAGCCACTCGTTTAATCCAGCAGTGTTTGGGCCAAAATACGTTCGCTCAACTATTGTGCTTAGCTATTGTGGATTTATTCAAATGTGTCCGGACTAAAATGACGTCATTTGCTTTGAAAACGCCCGTTTGTCAAAGCACAGGCACCAAAATGTCAGTTTGGCGTGACTGATTCGACATTCACCATTTATTTACGGGAAGAAATCGGTTAAACGGAAAGTCTGGTTTTCTGTGAACGGCAAGCGCATGTTTTGCGGCACATGACGTCATTTCAGTGGGACACGTTTAAAAAAAATAGGTCATACCATACTGTACATACAGTATGTCGTATCCTTTCGAGCGAAGTCAAAAGATTTTGGTTTCACCTTTTTTTCGAAACTGAACGAAACCTTGGCGTATGGTATTTGATGGTTTTCGGTTTTAGCTGTGTGCTATTCCTAATATCTACAAGATATTTACTATTCCAGTTTTCGACAAACAAGCGTTTTGCTCGGATAAATTCTACAAAATCGCAGAAATTGCACTTTCAGCTTACCGGCAGCCGGGTTCGCAGTCACTTCGTCGGTCGTCACAGCCACCAGCACAAACGCAACAACGGCGGTCAAACCGATACCGTGCATGTTTTTTGTTTTCACTTCGGTTTTGTAAGTTAGTAAGAATTGCAGCAACAATACGGAAATTACAGGCAAAATGTCGTTCGTTCGTTCGTAGTCTGTATACAACAGTGATCGCAAATGAATAAACGTTTCGTCGGACTGTCAGTCATATTTATACGGCGTTTCTCATGCGCCCTCTTGTTTGTCGCAACCGCCCACACAAATTTGAAAACTGGATATTTTGTCAGAAAAAATAAAAAAAACGACTGATCAATAATTGCCAGTGACGCATTTAGAAACACTGCAAAAATTGTTGTCAGATAATTTTCGCTCAGTGATGATGTGAACAACTCATCGACTTGCTCGCATTTAATTCGAGAGATTTTTTTTGGTCGACAAAATAGTTTCATGACGAATGTACACGGCCACAAAAAAAAATAACACGCAACTGAAAACAGTGGAATAAGATGGGAGCGATGCTGAGACGTTTCCGTATAACGCAGACCTCTGATTCCACCCACGACGATTTGCGCAAACTTTATGATACGGCATGGCCGATTAAACAAGACATGTCTTTTTTTAAGGTGCAAAATTTGAATAAAAGAAAAAGAGCTTTCAGAAAGCCAAACTGATCGAGTTTATTTTTAAATCGATTATTTTGCTGGTGCTATGATGTTTGTTCTTTGTCCATTTTATACACGACATGATGGCATTTTTGCGAAATGAAACTTCTAGCTAGTCTGCGGCTAATCTCGCCTTGACTGAGAAGGCAAGGACTGTTTTACTTACTCGGTCATACAGTAACGTGAAGCATTAGAAGAAACGTCATGTGTGGTTTTGTTCAAGCACGCAACTCATGCGGGCATTTTATTGGGCAGAAAAACATGCGTCTGTCGTCTCTGAGAACACGCAAAATTTTTCCAACCTAAAAACTAAAGTGATTTCCACTGATTTCTCTTCAATTTATAATATTTTGGACACTACTCCTGAATGTTCTGGTGAGCGAACATGAGAAGTATTGTGGATTTCTTCAAATGTGTCTGGACTAAAATGACGTCATTTGCTTTAAAGCTGCCCGTTTGTCAAAGTACAGGCACTAAAATGTCAGTTTGGTGTGACTGATTCGACATTCACCATTTGTTTACACGGGAAGAAATCGGCTAAACGGAAAGTCTGGTTTGCTGTGAACGGCAAGCGCATGTTTGGCGGCACATGACGTCATTTCAGTGGGACAGGTTTAAAATTTGTGTAAGCAGTGAGAGACTTGGCTCGACAACTCTTTTCAAGTCTCTGATGTGGTACACACGGATACAAGTACATAAAAGCTATATTTTTGCGTCGCGTTTGTTTTACTGAAAAGCGTAAAAACTTTAAAGTTATTTTTAATTGTCCTCTTCAGTTTAGTCTAAAATCACACCATGTGCGAAATTCTGTAAATTCTGTGCAAAAACAGAAAAATCAGAGCTTGCAAAACATTGCTGCATGTAGCTTTATCATTGATGCTAACTTACGCACAGCTGTGTACACACCAGCACCAGCGACAAAAAGGTGTTGTCTTCCGTTGATTTCACCCTTTTATCAAACTCTAGTGGCAGGATAAACTGTCTGTCCCGGAGTCGTTGCCTTTGCCTCAGAAGGAGACCTTGCGTTCCCCAATGCCTCTGCGATACACTTTGTCCTGGGCAAACCAGTATCAGTGATCCGAAGTCTGATCGTTATTTTTGTGGTTTTAGTGGTCGCTAAATGCCCGAAATACGACAAAGATTTGTGTTTTTGCTGCGAGGTGACAAACCGCTGTGTACATGTGAATGCGCAAAAGGAACAGGCAAAATGTGGCTGCTAAGTTTGGAGCGAAATGTCGAAAGTAAGTAGCAACATGTGTATCTCGAACAACCGAGTTTTCAGATTTATTCCTGTTTGTGCTTGACACGATTGTTACCCGTGCGAGGCTTTGAACAGTACATGTTCCGATTAAAAAAAATAAAAATACCGTATTACCTCTAATAAACCCCCATGGGGTTTATTTCTTCAGCGACTTCTGGGGGTGGGGTTTATTTTTTTGGGGGGGGCTTTATTTTGGGGGGGGGGTTTATTTGGAAACCATTTTAGGGGTGGGCAAAATGGCAAAAATACCTTCCATAACAGGAAGGAAGTCGCAGAAACTTCTACTCTACATAGAAATTTTTTTTTACAACAGCCTTTTGTAATGAAATTACCATTAACTCATCCATTTCGGGCCTTTGGTAGCACAATTTCATCATTTTCACTGCAACCAGCCACTGAATTCGCTGGGTATGTGTTTCAAACAGGTTTCCAATAGTCCCCCATGGGGTTTTTTTGGGGGGGGGATTATTTGGAAACTTGTCGAGGGGGTGGGGGTTTATTTGGGGGGCGGTAATTTGGGGGGGGGTTAATAGAGGTAATACGGTAAATAAAAATAAAAATAAAATGTCAGGAACAATTCAGGAATGTGCAAGCGCGGAAGTGAGTAAGAATGATTCACGTGTGACAGTAAGTGCCCAGCTTTGACGCCCTTTTCAGTGCCATTTCATGAAGCGGCCTTCATTCTCAAGGAAGGCACAATCTCTGTACAAATTTTATCTCATTTCATTTGATGCTGCAAAAAATCATTTGCTGCTGTGAACATGCTCTTTTTATTTGTGAATACTGTATCAAACTAGCCTATTGACCCGAGCGTATGTGGCTTAATCAATGCCAAGCCTTTTTCGTGAAGTGGCATTGACTTAGAAAAAAACAGTAACGTTTACTGAATAATAACCCTGAAGAAAATTTACCTTGTGCTGCCGTGAAGTCGCCTACAATACAATATTTTTTTAATGTATTTAAATAAATAAAAAATGCGAAGTTTATGATTTTGCTATTTTTACCCGTTCACCCTAACCGAAGGCAAGCCTTTTTGTATGTGAAGTAAGATTAAATAAAAAACATAAAAATTAACGTTTTTTTCAATTACCCGTTTTAAAAAGCTGATGCTTCTTTTACCCGTTTACCTAAGCCAAGCCTTTTTTGCAAAGTGAAAATGCGAAGTTTATGATTTTGCTATTTTTACCCGTTCACCCTAACCTAAGTCAAGCCTTTTTGTATGTTAAGTAAGATTGAATAAAAAATATAAAAATTAACGTTTTTTCATTAAAAAATACCCGTTTTAAAAAGCTAATGCTTCTTTTACCCGGTTACCCTAACATAAGCCAAGCCTTTTTTGTAAAGTGAACATGAATAGAAGAAACAAAAAAGTGACGTTTATAATTACGTTTTGCAGTTTTGGTTCTTTTTACCCGTTCACCCCAACATGACCCAAACATTTTGCAAAGTGAAAATGAATGGTAAATACCATTTCGACCCAATTAAAAAACTAACTTTTTTCAGAGACAGTTTTGTTACATCTTTCGCAGTCGCTCGTCAAGTCTTGAGCAGCAAAAATTGCCAGTTGCCCATCGTGCGTTGCGTTGAAATTATCGCTCATAACCACGGAGTATCAATTTGAAAATGAAACATGAAGTATCAATTTCAATGAAATTTACTTGTTTTGAACCCAAAGTGCAACTTGCAATGCCGATGTCGATGTGCGTTTTGCAACCCGATTTTAAAAAACAAAAAAGTTCAAACTTTTTTCAAAGACGGTTTTGTTACATCTTTCCCAGTCGATCATCAAGTTTTGATCAGCCACATTTGCCTATGCTGCGCTGAACTGTCTCTGTTGACCAAAGAGTATCATGATGACTCCAGCTATGAAGAGCGACATTTTGAGATTTATGATTTTGCAATTTTTACCCGTTCACCCTAACCTAAGTCAAGCCTTTTTGTAAGTTACCGTAAAGTCTTGCATATAAGGTTCCTCCCACTTATAAGACCCCCACCCAAAAGTGGGCGGAGTGTCACACGGCGGGAAACCAAAAAATTCAAATTTTTGACTTGGTCACAATCCTACCCCGTTTATAAGGCCCGAAATTCCTAATGTTCGCTTTATAAGACCTCCTCCCACTTATAATGTTATCACACGAAATTCCACTTTTTTCAGAAATTTTCGATTTTCAAATCTATATAAGGAGACCTTATATGCAAGACTTTACGGTAAGTAAGATTGAATAAAAAATATAAAAATTAACGTTTTTTATTTACCCATTTTAAAAAGGTAATGCTTCTTTTACCCGGTTACCCTAACACAAGCCAAGCCTTTTTGTAAAGTGAAAATGAATAGAAGAAACAAAAAAATGACGTTTTTAATTTCGTTTTGCAGTCATTGCTTTTTTTACCCGTTTACCCCAGCATAACCCAAGCATTTTGCAAAGTGGAAATGAATGGTAAATACCATTGCGACCCAATTAAAAAACTAACTTTTTTCAAATACGGTTTTGTTACATCTTTCGCAGTCGCTCGTCAAGTTTTGAGCAGCAACAATTGCCAGTTGCCCATCGTGCGTTACGTTGAAATTATCGCTCATAACCATGGAGTATACGTATCAATTTGAAAATGAAACATGGAGTATCAATTTCAATGAAATTACTTGTTTTGAATCCAAAGTGCAACTGGCAATGCCGATGTCGATGTGTTTTGAATCCAAAGTGCAACTTGCAACTTGTCGATGTGCGTTTTGCAACCCGACTTTTAAAAACAAAAAAGTTCAAACTTTTTTCAAAGACGGTTTTGTTACATCTTTCCCAGTCGATCATCAAGTTTTGATCAGCCACGCTTCCATTTGCCAATGCTGCGCTGAACTGTCTCTGTTGACCAAAGAGTATCATGATGACTCCAGCTATGAAGAGCGACGTTTTGAGAAAACAATCTCAACTGGCATTAGTAAAAAATAGGTTAAGGAAATTGAGATGGAGTTTTCTTAAGTAGCAAAAATGGGCGCCAATTCAAATTGGAAAAAAGTGCCACGCACAGACACTTTGTAAATTTAATCATGCGGATGCGCGAGCGAGCGAAGCGAGCGGACAGCGCATCACGCATTATATGGCTGAATATGGACCTGCGCGCGTTTTC